>WAAG01041329.1:0-57859 GCA_013390105.1 Tichodroma muraria
TTCCAAAGAACCCCATCCCCTGGGCAAGGGCAGAGAGGAGGCACAGGCTGGGGGCAAGGTGAGAAGCTCTGGAAAGTTTTTGTTTATTCACGTCAGAGAACACTCTGTACAAATATGACAGGCAATTTTCTTTCCTTGCAAAAAAAAAAAAAAAAAAAAAAAAAAAAAGTATAAAAATAATCTTTATATATGAATCAAAAGTTCATTTGCAACTGTAAATTTTTCTCTAGGTATCCTTTTGGGGAGGTCATCTAACTGGCGGTGGACATGAACACTGGGAAGGAGGGCAAGGGCCAGGCAGTACATGAAGAGCTCGAGCTACACCAAAGCCATGGAGCCTTGTTAACAGGCAGGAGACCGAGGGATTCTGGTCAGCTTCCATGTGGAGGGGGGAAGGTTCAGGGACTGGATGCATGCAAACTGGAAGTTCACCTCCCAGAGGGGTCTCACACCTCAGCTGTCTTACCAGCAGCAGCTGCCTGCTGCCAAACTAGTGTCCCATTGCTCCTTCCGAGTTCTTGCTTCTCCCAAAGAGGCTGCCAGTGCTTTGTTACTGCAGAAACGAACAGTTCTTGTGGAGGAGTCCCACACAGAACGAGAGGGCCTGAGGAGCCACTCCAGGGACACAGGTCCCAAGCACATACTCTTCTCACCTCTGCAGGCTCTTCATACTTTACATCCCAGCTGCAGCTGGTTGTGTGGGTCACAGGCAGTGAGCAGCTATGCAGAGAAATTAAACATCATCTGTTTAAGTGGATGGTTGGAAGCTCCCTGTCTGCAGCAGCCAGCCATGGCCTGGCCTGGCTCTCTGTTCAGCAGTTTCTGGAGCAGAAAAGGCAGGACAGCTGCTTCCACTCTGGTGGCAGGAAGATGTGCAAAACTGAAGACACAGGATCTGACTAAAAACCAAAATTGGGGCTTGCAAAATACAACACAAATCCATCAGGACATTTTTACTCCAGCTAAACTGCACAAGGTCCCAGCCTGGTACAAGCTGATGATCCTAAAGGACCCAACAGCAGACCTTCTGTTACAAAACAATGAAGAAAATCTTGCAGAAAAATGATGCAGAGAAAGCATCGCAGTAGGTAAAGACCTGCCACAGGATCAAGAACTGGGAGTGTGGGTATGGGCACTAAGAGAGCAAATTCAAATATACAGAAAACCTGATCCTGAGAGAAAAAGGGGTAAAAAAAGCTCACTATTTTGACAACACCTACATAACCTGTCACAGCAAAATATTACTGAATTGTAGCTGCTTGGTCACCTTTCAGACAGTTGCAGGTTCAAGTGCAATGGTTGGAAAACCCCAGCTATTTGCAAATATGAGCAGGCTCTGATGTTCCTGGAGTACCTTACAGGCACCAGCTGGAACAGTCTTATCCTTTCAAACAACTTTCAGTCAGGCAAAACCAAAAATTAAAACCAAAACCATACTGGCACCTCCACTTTAGCCCTGTAGAGAAAGCACAGCTGCTAGACAAGGAGCTGGACCCCCTGGGGTTGTGCATCAGCAGACTGGTGAAAGCAGATCCAGCATTCCTGCTGATGCACAAACAGGGAAAGGCTCAGTGCTCCAGGGTCCTACAAGGAGCGCTCAGCTCCCGAATCCCACTAGGAGGCACAGCTGGCTGAAAAAAAAAGTGCTTTTTGTAAAACATACTAGCTTGGTCTGAAGTCACTGAAAGAAATAGACACTTTGGTGCCATTTTTTTTTCCTCTCTATGCCTTTTGGAAATAAAACTACCCCAATCTGAAGCACTAACACAAAGAAATCTAACTAACAACCTCTGGGCTTGTGAACTGACCATGGTATTGGGGCTCCTTGTAGCAGCTGGTACCTAGGAGGTGCAAAGTGCCTCTAGGAGTGCAGGAAAAACCAAGGCATGCAGATTGGAGGAAGCTCAGAGAGGCACGTGGGCAAACTCTGCCGGTGAACTGGGAACACTCAAAACACAGAGCCTTTGAAGTGAGGCCCAGGATCCAGTGGAGAGATGCGGGGGAAAAGCTGCACTTGCGTCTTGCACGTGCACCAGAGGAAGAAGCGAACTACGGGGAGGCTCCCAGCCTGCAAGTCCACATCTCTTGGTTCTGAGTCCATTTGAGAGCATCTCTGAATTACTTGGCCATCGAGCTCTAGCACAAAAGGAATCCAAAAATAGACACTTTCCAAAGAGTTACAAAACAGTCCATGTTTTCAGGGCTCACAGCCACACTGAGAAGTCAGAGGTTGAGGACAGGCACATCGAAGAGGTCACAGACACCTTCACTCTCATCCAGGTTATAGATGTAGTCGTGATCTCCAGGTGGAGGGGAGAGGCGGAGCAAGGGAGCAAACACTGGGGAAAGAGAAGCCCAGGGTTGGTTACAAAACTCAGCACTCCCACCCCAGCTGAGAGCTGCCAATGGCACTGAGCAGTGCAGCCACCTCACAGAACAGTCTTTGAGGTTGTTGCTTCAGTCAGCCTCGCAGAACTGAAGAGACTCCTGGCTCTCACACCTCTCTCAGGGACTGGCAGGACAGCAAGAACTTGAGTCTGTGTCCAGAGCCCAGAAAAGATGAGGGCAAGTCTGCAGTCACAAGGCTGCCAGCTGGGTAAAGTCACACAGCATGGTCTTCCTCCCGGGAAGGCCACACCATGACAGGAGACTCTGAGACTCACCTTCAGATGACATCAGTTCTTCCAGCAGCTCAGAGTTCACACATTCTGGGGAAGAGACAAGCATGGTAGCAAAATGGTCTGCTCTCCTGGTCTGCTCCTGAGTAGTTCCTCACTTTCCCCACCCTTGTTATCCCTTCCCTGGCTAAGGCACAGCATGTGCAGCAGGCGGTGAAAGGAAGCTTGTGCTTAAAAGAGATAAAACCATGTAGTAAAAGTAATTCCAGCACAAAACACTATGGGAGAACTCTAGCTCCTGTAGCTTAGACTGCACAGCCTTAAAGCAGCTGCCAGTGCCAGGGCAACATTACTGGGATCACACAGGGATGAGAGAGGCTGCATGGAGTGTGCTGCAAGGACCGTTCCTCTGAGCTCTGCAGTGCTGCTCTCTTCCAGTCCTGAGTTTTGCCTCTGTAGCTGTTGACTCTGTTTTTTCCTTTGCTCCTGGATTTTCTATCTTCCCCCTCCAAACTGGGAAGAATACTCCATAAAACCACATACTTTACCGTAGACAGCAAACACCTCCTTTACAATAGTGTCCACATAGTGACACAGTAGAGTTACTTTGGGTAAGTTAGATCTTCTACGTGGCTGGGGCTTTGCAGCAGTTTATATCTCACATACTGAACTCAACTTACTCTTCAGATGTACTTATACATCATCAAGACTTCATCCACTATCTGCAGCAGATGTGCTGGGCAAGGAGGAAGGATGTTCTCCAGGCTGGCTGTGGAGCCCAGGGCTAAGAGCACACAGATTGGAGACTCACGTGTCTGTGTTGGGGTCTGTGGGGATTTTGACCCAAAGGCAGCATTTTCATGAAGCATCTGCTAGAGCATGGAACTAGGACAGCTGTTGTACATCTCCTGTGACCACCACTGAAGTACTTAGGTGTACTTGGCCCTACCTGGCTGTGGGGCTAGAAAGTATTCTGCCAGCAGTGAAGAGAAAGAAGTGTACTGATAAAAGTTTCCTGGTTTCAGTTTATGTCAGACCAAATTCCTTCACCTCTTCTGCCCTTAACCCAGAGTCTGTCCCACCATTAGGCAGCAACCCACAGACATTCCCTGGGCAGAGTCAGAACTCCAAACACAAGTAACATTTCCCTCTCCTACTGCTCCAAAATTACCAGCGCCTCCACCACCACCACTGAGAAGTATTTTGAAGAGAGAACACCGTCTTCCCAGATTATTTGCTTGGATTAGCCTTGGGCAGCTAAAGCTGAAACAAGACTTAGCAGGGATTTTTCTTTTCCATACTGTTGACAAGCTGAAGGAGGAGTATGGGAAGGCTGAACACGGATTAGTCTCGGCATGGGGACAGGAAAGCCCTTGCTGGTGCACTGCAGGCAAGACCTAACAGAGGTTGCTGGAAACATGGAGACAGAAAAATACATACAGGAACCAGTAATTTTAAGAGTGCCTAACTACTCTTTAGTAGAGGGCCAGCAGCCACCAATGACCACAAGCACCTTACAAAACCACATCCATAAAATAATCCAAAAGGGAGCAAATCAAACAAATTGTCCCTTTTCTGTGGATAGATGGGCACAGAAAAAAGCTGTGGTCAGGGAATGAACGTACCTCTCATTGGATCAAACATCTCTGACAGCTCTTTGGGAAGTTCCAGTACTGCAAATACAACAAACCAGATGGTCTGGATCATTACGTGAAGAGTCTGTAATGCTTTACAGCAGAATCACCCACAAACCTACTGTGCTCCTTACACACCCAAATCATCCAGAAATTCTGTTCCCACACTCTGTGTCAGATATTTCTGCTGCAATGGCAAGCAACAAAACACTTGAGCTCCATTACTTTAAAATATATTTGTAGGAGCCCTGGGGATAATAAACGTATTATCACAGTCAGCAGCTGTGTCTGTAAACCTCACCCAGTACACTGCCTTGATTACCTTGTGTAGGATGAGAACATGCCTTTGGAGAGGCACAGTGATAAGATATATGCACATCCAAGGCCTAATTCCACAACCAAAATTACTCCAGACAGCTCATGCTTCTCTGAGACATGCCAGCAGCAGAAGTGAAAAAAGCACTGTGTGAGCTGCACGTGAGTAAGATTTCTTCTTCTAACCATAACCTAACCTCGAGTGTTTCTGCAGGGAAGTTTGGCTTCAAAACATTCCAGCAGTGTGGCTTACCTAGAGGACGCTTTTCTCTCCTTGGGTCAGCCTGCCATTTCCTGGCATAAAGCTCCAGGGTTCCTTTTTTAAAGCACATCAAGGAGCTCCCCAAATATATACTGCAAGGTCACTAAGAACACAAGATCCTTAAAGACAGATGAAGTATTCCTGAGCAAAGGAGGAAAAGGGAAACAAGAGCTCTCCTAATACAGACAACTCCCCGAGTTACAAAGGTGCTCTCAGTGGTGGCTGAAAATTCTATAGCTTCATGCAGTCTCAAAAATAAGACCTTACTCTACAGAAAGGATTGAAAGGGAGTAACCCTACATGTAACAGCAGAGACGTGTCATGCAGGTATCCCCTGCTGATTTTCTAGTACTGATGTCACAGAAAGCAGCAGGACACTAGATAAGATCCTGTCACCTTGTCACCATGTTTCTTGGCAGCCTCACAGGGAAATGCCTACTCATCCTTTGCAGACCCTGGCTGACAGCAAAGGCAGAATGGAGTTCAGCTCCTTCCTCCAGGCCCAGCAGCCCTTCCCTCACTCTCAGCAGCAGGATTTTGGAGCAACAAATGAAACAAGCAGCATACTCACCTCCTGTGGGGTCGGGCTTGATGGGCTCAAAGGAGGTAGAGGTGCTGGGCAGGACAGAGCTGCTGTCCAGCGAGGCCGAGGACTGCAGCAGCTGCGCGTCCAACGCCGCCGGCTGGCCCTCAAAGTCAGCACTGCCCTTGGACTCTGCCGGAACATCGCACTCTGGGAACAGCCACAGACACACCCAGGAATGTCATCTCCCACCAGCCCCAAGGCAGCTGCGGCGCAGACTCAGCCCTCGCTGGCAGCTGCACAGGGAGAAACTTTCCTGCTTTCCTCCAGGTCCGTATTTGGACATGTTTCCTGCTGATCAATGAACCTGCATGATCAGCTTCTCCCCTACAGGTGCTCCTATACGCTGGCACTACCTGCTGAAGCCAAGTGCCTGATCTCCCTGAGCCAGCCAGTCCCACTAACCAAGGCCAAAGGAAGGGCAGCAGCAGAGGCAGTGGTGCCCCTCTGCCAGGAGCTCTCAACGCTGCGCATCCGGCAGTGCCAGCCCTAACGGCGCCAAGGAATGTACCCTCCTCTACCAGCCACCAGCCAGTTTCTGCCTCCTGTAGCTCCCTCTCACCTGTGCCTGCATTTTTCTGTGTGGGAGGGCCATGGTCCTGAGTGCTGGTGGGTGTTGGTGTGGAGGGCTGGGTGCTGCTGGGAATGGAGGCCTCCTGGAAGTGGGCGAGTGGCAGGACTTGTGATTTCGAGGGTGCAGCTGCCTGGCACTGAATGAGGTCTTCAGGGGGAGGGACAGGGAGTACGACAGGAGGAGAGCTCCAAGTATCTTTGTTTACTAGGAGAACATCAATGGGACCACTTGTGCTCTTCAGGTGGATCTGGTATTTCTTCTGTCCATTTAGGCCCTGAAAAAAATCAAAAGCAAAACACAGTCATACATTAAAAAACATTTTCAAATAGCACATCAGTTTTCCACAGGCAAAACATACATGTACATACACACACACACACACACACACACACACACACACACACACACACACACACAGAGCCCCTGCATTCTGCCCATGAATTTAAATTTATCACTATCACTCACCTCAGGGACAGGAACCTCCAAACGTGTGCCGGATGGTGCTCGAATCACGAGGAGGGTGTCTCCTGTGAAAACAGAACCAATCAGGGCTCCTGGGCACAAGCTGTTGTGATGTTAATTAAGCACTGATGAGCCCCTCCTCAATGCCCCCCCCTCCAGGCAATCCTCCAGGGAAGGAAGAAATCTACACCCCAAGCACATCAGACAGTTCCTAATGTGCCAAAGGCCCAAAGAACCTGCAAAGCTTCTCCCAATGCAACCCTGAAGTTTTTCAGCAGTGTCCTTATCAAGACTAATCTCTCTTTTCCTCAGAACTGTTTTAAATTCACTCTTAGGAACATCTGAATCCTAAGGGAAGTATCCTTCATTCTGCTGTCACAAGCTTTTAGATGTGAATTAGAAACAAAAGAGCTGCACTGCCAACAGAGATGGGGTTGGACCAGACTCAGAGCCAGGCTGCCAACCTCAGGCTGGCGTCCCAACACCTGAAACCAACACCCCTCAGTCTCTACTGGCCAGAGCTGCCTTAACTGGACCCTCCACAGAGCCCAGTACGTGTGGGGCTGGAAGCCAGGCTGACAGCATCCTTCCTTTCCAAGTTCTGCAGCTCCTTAAGACCTGCACTCTAATAACGCAACAGACACAGGCAAGCAGCTCCCAGCCTGTATCTGGGTTTAGAGAAACATGAACAGAGAAATACCAGAGCCGTGAATATCTGACACATTTAGATCAAGCAGCTTGCAGCTTTCACTTTGAATGTTTAAGTTTTAGTGTGGTTAATATTCACAATTCCCCAGTATTCTGACTAAGCTTTACTTGGTAATTAACACAGAAGATCCCCATAGTGATGAGGGAGAGTGGACAGCAGAAAAGCACATCCCTTAACTTCAGGCAGGCAATCAAAAGTCAGATTAGCAAAAGGTAAAGGGATTAAAAATAACATGGGATTTGTCAACTGGATGGGATTTGTTTAACAAATCTACACTTAAGAAAAACGTAAAAGACATTAAAAATGCATAATAAAGCTCAAAGACACCAGCTCAAGCTCTAAGACCTGTTAGTTTCAAAGACAGGTGGCTGGGTTTATATCTCCTTTGATAAATATGTCCCAAATACTTGTACAAAACAGGACCCAGTAGGTTTCCACTTCCTTTTTGAATCTGCAAGTGCAAAATGTATCACAGCAACAGATGGGGAAATTATGTTTCCCAGTCACTAAAAACTGACATAGTCTTATTTCTTTATTTTTTAATTAATCCCTATTTGACAGGAGTTCAAGAGTAGAAATCTTTGAGCAAGCAAGTTCAATAACAGTCAGTTAGAAAAACCAGGAGCTGAAATTCAGCCTGTACCACAACTCAAGAACACAAGAGGTCCACCAAAGAACCTCTATAAGGCTCAGGTGTTCAGGAGAGGAAAAAAAATCACGTAAGGCATATTCATATAGGAAAACTGGACAGGCAGTGGAAAACCATGGATGAAGCCTCCATTCTAGAGGGAACTGACATCTACCCTCAGTAAGATCTAGTCTGTGAATGTTTTGGTGAGGTCACCCCAGATACAAACCGATTTACAAAAACCAGGTGCAATGAAATGCAAAACACTCAATCAGCCAAGCAATGAGCTGTCTGCTGGTCTCCAGTAAACTCCTCCAGACTGTTACAAGTGATCTGGCCCCCAGCACTGTCAAACTGAAAACACAATCCCTGCCCCCAAAAGTGCAGCTTCAACCAGAAGAAACAGTAAAGCCAAGGGGGTGGTGATGCAGCCATTACACCAGCAGGAAGTTGGTGAACAAGGAAAACACAAAGGCAGCGATAGCAACCAGAGGAGCTGACGAAGTGCAGGGTGAGAAAAGTGCTTGGAGGAGATGAGGAGAGCCAGACACAGGTGAGATTATGCATGGTTGGAGGCAGCCAGGATAAACAGCTTCAATCTCTGCAGCAACCAAGCAGATGCAGGTTGCCAGGTCAGGCACCCACTGAAGCAGAAAGGAGCTGCAACTCTGCACCACTGCAGCTGGGAAGAGCAGTTCATGTACTGAGGCTGCCCCACTGCTACCAGGCATTAATCTGGTCTTACATCTATCATTAGAATTGGCAATAGAAGAAACAATTTTCTGTGGGTTTTCTTCACTTTTGCCCAGAGACAGAATATAGGACTTTTGATACAGGCCACCCCCCCAACTTTAGGAATGAAGGGAGTGAGGGCAAAACAAGTGGTGCATTCCCTTCTGACCTCCAGTGTCTCCTTCCTGTATTCTTGTTGGCAGGGGAAATGATGTAGGTGAGGCACCACCCTTAATACTATTTCCCTGCTTACACCATGGTTTCTACTGTGCAATAAAATTTCTTTCCTGTCATTAGAACACTGCCCACCCAAGCCCTTAAAATTAAGGGCTTCTAACATAACACACATACACCAACACAGTGAAACCCAGCAAGAAGACCTCCTTAGAAGCAGCACCTCTCTTCCTTTAAGCACAAGTAAAAGATATGGCCTGTCCCTTCTAATGGAGACAAGAAAGCTACAACTCAGTGGTACAGAAACCCAGGACGGCATCAGAACTGGCATTACATTTCACTTGATGCTGTTGGGCAGCCCATGGTCTGCTGCCCACTCTTCCTTGGAGAAAAGAGAGCAGCTGGGACAGACTGACAGGCCTGGAGCATCACATCTTTACAATGGAGCACCATTTCCTCACCTGTGAAGCACTTGCAGATATCTTCATGTGTCACATATGCTAATGTTCCCAAGGTTAAGGAGAAAGGCTGCAGCTTCCTACACAGACAGAGAGCTCAGAGGGCCCCTGGTGTTTCCTTCCTGAGCACAAGGAACACTATTCCCAGAAGAACCTCCATGCCACACTCTGAAGTGGTCTGCAGGTGAGGTCTGCAAGCTCCATGCCCGTCAGAGCTGACATCCTGAGATAGATAAGCCACAAGAGCTGCTCTGCACTCAAGAAGTGGCACCTGTGACTCAGAGAGAAGAACTTTTCTCACTGTAGTAAACATTACTGTGTTTTTTACTTCCAAAAGTCAGAGCAGAAACTGGATGCAGAGAAAAGCAGGTCTCCAGGCTGGAAAGTTACCCTAATTTCAAACCAAGGTGCTGCCTTTTGACCCTTTCAGTGTAGCTTCTCCAGGAGCAGCAGGTCAGCAACCACCAAGCCCTCAGGTCTCTGCTTCCCAGCCCAGCAAGTGAACATGGAGACAGAGCCATCAGTTCACACAAAGGATATCGACTGTTCTGCATGTCTTCTGTAACATTTTTGATGCTCTGCTGAACCCACATCTTCTGCTGCTCCAGCTCCTGTTCCCGCTGCTCCAGGTCCTCAATGTCTGCCTTCAGCTCGATCAGTTTGTGAGCTATTTCACGTGTGTTGCAGCCAGGACCCACCCCCCTGGGTAAAGCAAAAATGGGTGAAATGTATCAGCCTCTGGAGGCACCCAGACCAAACCCAACCTCCCTGCCAGCCTCTTATTCCCACCTGTGTCAAACATCAATGCCAATTGCTTGGAAAGCCATGTCTGTACCTGTTCTAGATCCCCACCTCCCAGCACAGCAATGTTTGGTACATCTTTCTACTTCCCATAGTCTAGCAGGACTCTTTCCCACCTCCAGTGCCATGACAGGAATATTTTCTAGCCCAAGGCAGTGCAAATATTTAGTTTGTAGCAAAATAACACCTTTGCTGTAAGAGAGACACCATACGTACTTCAGCTTTCCTCACTGTGCCAGCAGCACAGCCCAGCTGGGGGAGGCAAGAGCATGGACCACTGAGGAACCTCCCTCTGCACAGGGCATTTTAATCCCACCGTCACTTAAACCTGCACTAGAAGACACCTGTGAATGATTTAGACCATCTCTGCCACTCACTTCCACTGGATACTGTTCTTGGACTTCTTCTCAATCAACCCAATGCCTTCCAGGACGTTCGTGATATCGTAGATCCGTCGCTTCTGTCGCACAGCCAAGGTATCTGCAGCCTTAAAAAGGTTAAGATACTTAATTCCAAACTCTCAGTCATGTGTAGCTCCTTCCTGCCCGTCAGATAAACTCCTGGCCAAGTATTTTGCTCCCCATTTCACACCTCTCCCGTTCCAGCGCTTCAAGTTACACAGCCATGTTCTTGATCTCATATGACCATGAGAAGAAGTCACTCATTCTTCTTTTTTTCTTACCCCACAGCCTCCCCACAAAACACAAAACAAACTCCAGCAATCCTGCTCACAGTGGATCCAAAAATCACCATTCTCCAGTAGCAAAACGGTGCTAGAAAACAGTAGTTCAGCAGCCTAAAAATTCAGTGCTCCCTCGGGGTAGAGATGGAGATGGGAAGGGGGATGCTGAGAGCTTTTCTTCACTTCAGTGAAATCAACATTCAGGTCTTTTCGAAAGCTGATCTGATGCCACTTGACAAAGAATCAATATCTTTTCAAGAGATTCCTCTGTTTGAAAGACATGATTCCAGGGGCTTTTCTGGGGCTTCCCTGCCTTGCTCGACCTTACACGACCCTTCTCCCCTCAGGTTTCAGGACTCAAGGAATAGCACAGTTTCCACAGTGTTACCACACGGCAACCTGGCACCAGCAAGAGTTAATGTGTGCACAGCCAGGACCAACAATGTCAGTGGCAGGGCAGACAAAGCAGGTCAGCACAGGAACCACGTCCCTGTCACCCACCAGTGACAGGCCAGGACTTTGGAGACCCTACACCACACAACTATGCAAATCACACTGACCAACGTGAATCCACTTAATGGACATTTGAAGCAGAAAGATATTGTCAAATCCAAAGAGAAAACAATTTGGCACAGGCACGGAGCCAGGAAACTCCTCCAGCCCTGCATTACTGGGGCTTTCTGGCACTTGTCTGTCTCACACACGTGCCCACATAAGAGGTGCTTATATAAACCACAGCAAAGGAACTTCCCCTACAGGAAAAGACAGAGATTAAGTACTGTTCATGGCACAGTGTTACTTCCTCTAGGTGAAGATCTTAAAAATACAGAAGCAAGATGCATTCACAGAGCACTTCTCCACTGCCTAAAGGCATCGGGGACAACCTCTGGCAGGTGACTCTGACCACACTCCCCCTCCTGGTGTGTGCCGGGAGGCTTAAGTGCTGTATGGACAGTTTCTATAGGTATGTGTTTCTGTAGATGTCTGAGGCTTTGCAGGCCTGGATCATTATGGTGCCAGTGATCAAGTGCAGGGAAAGAACACAGAAGGGAACAAGGTGGTCAAAGGGGTCTGCAACTGAAGCACACAAACCATGTCTGGCAAGGTCCTGGGGAAAGAAGAGTGCCTGGGACAAACGCAATGGGGAGGGGAGAAGGGCTGGGAAGGAGGAGCAGGAGGGGGTGTGAGGGTGGCTAATGCCGAGCCCTCTGTGCACAGCCGGCAGGGCCTCGCTTTCCGTGCACCTAGAAACAGAGGATCAGTACGGCTGGAAAAGGACCATCGATCCCAACCACTAAACCCCAGCACTAAACCATGTCGTAAGCACCACATCCACAAGCGTTTTGACCAGGGACAGTGACTCCAACCGCTGCCCTGGGCAGCCCATTCCACCAGCGCCTGACCATTCTTGCCGTGAAGAAATTTTTCCTGGAATCCAATCTAAACCACCTGCTGCACCGGGCGCTGCCATGTCCCCGTTCTCCCCGTCCAAACCCGCTCCAGCCGCCGGAGGACCGGTCCCGCCGGAGCCCCGCTCTCCCGGCGGCCGCTCCCTCCGAGCCCACCCCCGGGGCGGCGGAGCCCTCGCCCCCCGCCGGCTGCCCCCGCACCAGCTTGAGGTCGAGCACGCCGTCCTTGGCCTCCTGCAGCAGTGACACGAACTTGGTGGTCAGCAGCCCCAGGCTCTTCTCGTGCCGGCTGGGCGCGCCCGCAGCCCCGCTGCCACCCCCGGGGGGCTGCGCCCCGCACTCCGCCATCTGCCCGCCGCCGCCGCCGGCTCCGGGGCCGCGCATCCGCTTCCGGGCCGCGGGGCTCCCCGGGAACCTCCGGGGCGGGGACGGCGACGGGGCGGGGACGGGGGACTCCCCCCCACACCGCCTCTCGGGGGTACGGAGCTGTTCCGCTTTGCTCCCGGTGTTCCGTGAGCCCCGTCGGTTTGGGGGTCCCCTGGGTAAAGCCAGGGGTGCGTCCATCCCCTCGCCGTTCTGCGGTGCCAAAGTCAAGCTTCAGCCAAACCTCAGCCATGTACCGAGCTCTCACCGTCCGGGTGACAGGGGCGGTTTGCTGCTCCAGCACAGCCAGTGCCGGGGGAATACTACAGCCTGTGCCCGGGGAAGGCAGTTTGTGGCAGGGACACATCTCCAGATCTATCCGCAGCCTTGGAGGGTCCATCCCCGCATTCTCGCCTTCGGGTCAGGCTGGCACAGCGCACCCCTTCATGGTGGATCCAGCCTGGAGTGGTCTCGCACCCAGCTGGTGGCTGTGGATGGGCTGGGGTCTAACATCCCGCTGTCCTCCCCGAGCCAGGGTGGGTGCGAGGGGGCAGCGCTGCGGGCACGGTCAGGGCTCAGTGTCCGGAGAACAGGGGATGCCCGTGAAGGTAGACAGGGTGTGGTCTCCAGGACGAGAGGAAATGCCTCAAGTTGAGTCAGGAGAGGGTTAGATTGGATATTAGGGGAAATGTCTTCATTAAGAGGATGGTCAGGCACTGGAAAATGTTGCCCGGGGCAGTGGTGAAGTCACCATCTCTGAATGTATTAAAAAGGAGTCACTTAGGAACATGGTTTAGTGGTTGGCTTGGCAGTTAACGGTTGGTACTCGATGATTTTAGAGGGCTTTTCCGACCTAAATGATCCTTTGAGTCCGTGATTTCTACTCCCCAGACCTCCGGCTGTCGCGGTGCCTTCCCGTGTCCCCCCTCCCCTCCGCCCTCCGTTCCTGACGTCCTGAGCGCGGCTGCGGGAACACAATGAGGCCCTGAGGAGCGCGGCTGCTCCGGCTGAGGAAACGGCAGCCGGCTTCCTCCGCAGCCCTGCCCTGGCCCCGCAGCTCCGCACAGCCTGGACACCATGGGCATGTCTGCAGAGGACGAGCGCGCCGCCAGCCCCAGAGGTAACGGGGATGATGCGCCCCGGGGAGCCGGCGAGCTGGGCAGGGAAAGGGTGCTGCTGCTTGCAGCACATTTTAGGGATTCCCCTGCCCTTTGCCTCACCACCGCCTCCACCCTCCTGGAGCTTTTTCCTGTGTCGGGGCTGGTGGCTTGTGTCCCTGCGGGGTGGCAGCCTGGCTGTGCTTCCTGATGGTGATACCTGCGCCGGGGCAGTACTGCTCACCGCACATCTTATCCTCAAAGCTGCTGTCCTCCTCCCTAATCCCCTGGTCCCNTTGGCTTGGCAGTTAACGGTTGGTACTCGATGATTTTAGAGGGCTTTTCCGACCTAAATGATCCTTTGAGTCCGTGATTTCTACTCCCCAGACCTCCGGCTGTCGCGGTGCCTTCCCGTGTCCCCCCTCCCCTCCGCCCTCCGTTCCTGACGTCCTGAGCGCGGCTGCGGGAACACAATGAGGCCCTGAGGAGCGCGGCTGCTCCGGCTGAGGAAACGGCAGCCGGCTTCCTCCGCAGCCCTGCCCTGGCCCCGCAGCTCCGCACAGCCTGGACACCATGGGCATGTCTGCAGAGGACGAGCGCGCCGCCAGCCCCAGAGGTAACGGGGATGATGCGCCCCGGGGAGCCGGCGAGCTGGGCAGGGAAAGGGTGCTGCTGCTTGCAGCACATTTTAGGGATTCCCCTGCCCTTTGCCTCACCACCGCCTCCACCCTCCTGGAGCTTTTTCCTGTGTCGGGGCTGGTGGCTTGTGTCCCTGCGGGGTGGCAGCCTGGCTGTGCTTCCTGATGGTGATACCTGCGCCGGGGCAGTACTGCTCACCGCACATCTTATCCTCAAAGCTGCTGTCCTCCTCCCTAATCCCCTGGTCCCCAAGGCTGCCAGTGGCTCTCCAGCAGAGCAGGAGTCTGGCTTGGCACCGGGTGACAGCCCCGCGGGGCTGCAGGGAGTGGCTGGGGATGGGATGGGATGGGGTGGGGGAATGATGAAACCAGGCACTGGGGACTGGGAATGGTGTGTGACAACTGTGCTGGTTCTCAGCCTTCCACTGTGGCCAGGAGCTCTTTGGCATGGTTTTGGACCCTGTGTCAAGGGGGACACACCTGCGTGGGTGCTCTGGGGACACCAGGAGTCTCCAATCCTCACCTTAGCCTGCCTCTCCTTCCTGCGAGAGCTGTCATCTCCCCATCCCTCCTGCTGACTCACTGCTGGAGTCTCAACCCTGCTGACAGCTTCCCAAGTGGCATCAGACCCCCTCAGACAACCCAGCATAGTGTTTGGGGGAGCAGCCAGGATGTGCGCTCGGCCAGGGGACGATCTGAGCTGGCACGCTGAGTCACAGCACCCCAGGGCAGCTTTCTTGCTGCCACAGCTGCTGTGACAGCCTTGGGTGTGGTGGTGGCATCTTGGGGGGCCCTTGTGGGAGGACCCTCTTGGTGCCATGCTGCCCAGCTTCCCACGTCCGTGTGTGCTTGGAAGTCCACTGGCGGCGAGCTTCCTGTCTCTGGCCTCAGGGGCCCTTCCTGCCCCACTTGGTTGTGCTCACTGACCCCTGGCTTCATCCCCAGATGAGGAGTGGCCGGAAGCAGAGAAGGCTGAGAAGCTGGCGAGAGGAGCCGCTCTGAAATGGGCTTCAGGGGTGTTTTACCGCCCCGAGAAACTGGAGGGGCTCGGGCATTACCGGAGACGAGAGACACAGAGGAACAGCTCCATCCAGTCCCGATTGAAGGTGTGTCTTTGCCCGTCCCGTGGACACTTGCAGCCACTCCACCTCCTCAGGCAGGGATCCCAGCCAGGGTCCTCTCTTGCATGATGAATCCTCTGTATGTCCTCTTTTGATAAAATCTTTTCCTTTGGCTGGCGCTTGGCGGGTGAAGTGCAATTACTGGGGGGAGAAGACCCTTTTCACCCTCTGCCTTAACCCCAGACAGTGTCTGAAGTGTTAAAAGGAGTCTTCTGTGTCTCTGAGCATCTTTCAGAATAAAACACCAAGGGGGTTCAGCACATTCCATGTGCAGGACTCAGCACACCCCATCACTGCCCCGTCCCAGCCCCAAAGGCTGCCCTGCCCCACTGCTGGGAGGAGGCACAGAGCTCCAACCTGCCCCTGCCTGTGGGTCTCCACAGGGAAAACTCCATCTCTACACATTTGTAGGGGCTGTCCCGGTCCCCCTGCACACCTCCCTCCTCACCCACTTCCCCTCTTGCATGACCCCAGGAATTATTAACCTCAGGACTGAATCAGTCTGAGCACCACAACTTTCTCCTGATAATTTTAGAGGTGGTTTCTCCTATCCTGACTCTGGATTAATTGTCTGGGAGGCCTCAGTGAAAGCAACTTCCTTCTGGTGATTCTTGGAGCAGGGACTTAAATGGGTGGATAGAGCATGGAGATGTGCCAGTGCCACTGCAGGGCTGGAAACGATGACACTCCATTTGGGAGGAGGGTTTATATGGTCACTGAGGTCCTTCATGCCTTGGGGGCACATGGGGTCCCTGGGACCTACTGGTCTTTTGCAGAAACAAAGTAATCTTTTGAAACTGAAAGAGACATCTGATTACTGTTTACCCTGGACCTTGTGGGGCTGCGAGAGTGCCTGCAACACAGATCATGCAGGGCTGGGGCAAACGGTGTGGAGTCCTCCAGCCTTCTGGAGATGTTCCATTGCCCCTCTATCCTTTTCTGCTCCCCAGTCAACTGTCCAGTCCTACCTGGAGGGGGTAAGTGCAGGGCTGGAGCAGCTGCGGTTGGCAGCCCAGGAGGTGCAGAGCGTCTGCCAGGACCTGGGGGCTGCACGGTGGGCCCTGCTCGACAGCGCAGACCAGTTCCAGGGCCTCCAGCAGATGAGGGAGCTGATGGAGGAGCATGTGCAGCTGGCCTCGGTGGTCCAGGTGCTGCCCCAGATCTTCTCAGGTAAGGCACTGGCCCAGTCCTTGTCAATTTGGGCTGGAAAGCACTGGGGGAAACCTCAGTCCAGTCTGGGGCTCCGTGCAGGTCTGGTGGTAAAGCCTGAGCAGGTCACTCAGGCTTTGCCAGTTGGGTGAATGGAGATATCCCTGCTTCCCCAGGGCCTGATCCAACGGTGTTCCCACAGCCCCAGCCCTTTTCTCTCACCATCTCCTTGATAACCTGCATCTATGTCCCTGGTGCAAACCCCTTCATCTCTGCACTCAGTGCTGGCATCTCTCCTCCCTCTCCCACAGTCCACGAGGTTTTTTCCCATATCCTGCAGCTGCTCCGTGGGCAGCAGCTCTTGGAGGCCCACGTGGAGCTCATGATGGTGGAGCAACTCCGCGATGACATCCTCTCCCAGCTGCACCTCCGCGGGCTCTCCAGTGCCCAGGCAACTGTGCTGTCCTACTTCAGTGGCCTGCAGGACCTCAACGAGAGCCTGGCCAAGCAGCTGTGGGACATTGTGGGCAGCAGCCTGCGGCTGGTGCGCGAGGACCCTGTTCTCTTTGTCACTGCTGTGAGGATTATCGAGCGGGAGGAGAAAATAGATGATACTCTGCTCTTGGAGGCCACCTTCCTGCCCCCTGGCCGCCCAAAGGGCTGGAGGCAAAAGTTCTACCAGGTCCTCCAGGAAACTATCACAGGAGCCCATTTCCATGCTCCCTGCATGGATACTGAAGGGCCAGGGCTGGCCAAGCACCTGGCAGCGCTGCAGAAGGACGTCGTGTCTGAGCTGTGTGTGGTGAAGGACCTGATGGTCCAGTGCGTCCCAGCTCACTACAACATCCTCAGGGTCTGCACTGCCACCTACCACCAGGCCCTCACCAGCCACCTCCAGGAGATCCTGCGAGAGGACTTGGACAAACAGGGACTCTTCCTCCTCCTTGAGTGGGCGCTCCGTGTGTACCACAGGTCAGCACCAACCCCGGCACCAACCAAGCGGAGTACGTTGTGGAGAGCTGGGTTGTTCACCAGCTCATGGGTGGGTTGGAGACTGTCTCTGGCTGCCAGGGGATGATGACCAGGAGGGAAGAGGGACAGGTAGGAACTCCTGGAAAACAGGCCTTCCCAGCCCTTCCCCACCTCTGCTCTCCAGCCCAGAGATGATGGGTCACCCTGACCTCCTGCCAGAAGTGGATGTTTCTGCTCTGGATCCCTTGATGTCCTCTGAGCTTGTGGATCAGACAGAGAGGAGATATGTGATGAAAGTCAAGGTGAGTGAGCAGGACAGGGACCCAGTGACTCCCACTGAGCCAAGCATCTGTTCTGACAGCAGCTGCAGACCATGCAGCCTGGGATGAGGCCCAGGACTTGCTGCTGTGCTATGCTGGGTCTTGAGGGAGTCTGTGCTTGGCTCCTTGGGCTGCCTGTGATGGGTGTCCATCCTGCAGGCTAGCGTGTTCGAGTGGATGCAGAGGACCCTGGAGGTGGAGTTCAAGGAATGGTTCAGGGATGAGGAACCTGAGACAGACCATCAGGGCTTCTTCCAGTCAGCCTTGCCTGCCATTGTCATGCAGGTAGGACCCCAAGAACATGGGTGCAGATGGGGCATGGCCATGCTGAGACCTCCCAAAAAGGAGTCTGTGGCCTGCAGGCTCTCCCTGAATCATCTCCACTTTCCTCTTCTGCTGCAGATGCTGAATGAGAACATCCAGGTGGCTTCCTTGATCACTGACTCTCTGCAGCAGAAGATCTACAACATGGCCTTGGAGGAGCTTGAGGCATTCCTGGGCCGGTCAGTGGAACCACTCACACCCCTGTCCACCCTCACAGACCCTGGGGCCATGGCCAAGCATCACAGGCTGGTGGTGGAGATCTGCTGTGGGGCACCCAATGCTCATCCAGGTCGCAGAAGGCTCAGCAGCCTGTCTACCCATGGGGCTGCTGTCTCAGCCTTTGGGGGCATCAGCTCTCGGGGCGTGCTGCCCCAAATGCTTATCTGCTGAGCCCTCCCAAGGGGATCCAGAATGGGTCCCACTGTCCCACCCTGCCCAACGACCTGTCACTCTCCAACCTGGTGGCAGGATCTGAAAAGAGACAAGTGAGCTGGGAGGGTTGTGAGAGCTCCGTGTGTCCCCAGGAACATCCCAGGGCCAGCTCCCTGTGGTGGGACACCTGGGGCTCTGCCTGCCCCTCACGGCTGCCTCTCTGTGTTGCAGCCTGCGGGAAGCCCTGGTGCAGTGTGGGAAGGAGCACCAGCAGGACCGGGCCGTTCCCAGGTACTACATCTCCCACCTGCTGGCCGTGCTCAACAACAACCTGGCTCTCAGGTAACCTGCACCAGCACCTGGTAGCTCTTGTAGCAACACCCACCCCCGTCCTCGCTGGGGCCAGTGTTCCCACTATGCTTCCCAGGCTACCTGTACCCTCTCTTCTCTCTCCTAGCAATTATGTCTCCTCCCTGCACCCTGACACTGCCTGCAGAGAAGTCCCTGCATCCCTCCAGGCTGCTCTGGACAGGATGCAGAAGAAAGCCACCCAGCTGCTGCTGGAGGAACTGCTCCTGGACCTGCAGGTATGTTGGTCCGGCACCTGAGGCTGACAGGGCTGCAACAAAGCTGAACCCAGCAAGAACAGTCCTACTGCAACACCCCAGGTTCGAGTTTATTCCTGCCCAGGGTCCCTGTCATGTACTCTGTACCCTGCTATCACCCTGCAGACATCTCTGCCAGCCTGTCCCCCAGACCTCGATAAACCACCCGATGTCTGTCGCCAACAGCACCACCCTGTATCGCTGGGGCAGATGGCTCACGGCCCCCAAATCACTAATGCACAGAGACCAGGAGCCATAGCTCCCCCTGAGCTGCCTCACACTCCTTCTGGCTGTTCCCTGGCAGAAAACCAGCTGCAGAGCAGCAAAGTCTGAGTGGAGGATATGAATCCATGTGCAACTGCCCGAGTCGTTTCCTGCTAGTGTAGTCAAATTTAGCTTTCCTGGAGTCTGGACCAAAAACCTGGAATAATTAACAACATTGCTATTTAGGGCTTGAATGCCATGAAAACAAAGGAAGAGCCAAAGGGTGAAGAGCTTGCAGGCAGCAGTGGCCTCAGCAGAGGCAGGAGTGTGTGCCTGCAAGCAGGAAGACAAGCAAGGACAGCAGGGTGGGAGTAGGAAATCAAAAAACATGTTATGTCTACACAAGGAAAGTGGGCAGGAGTGGAAATTAAAAAATAAAACCACAGCAGGACAGGCCAAAAGCAAGTGTGTGAGTAGCACCTTGCTGCCCACATCTCAGGTGTGCATCATGACCCAGATAAAGCCCCAAAATGAGGCTCTCAGGGTGTCAGGGAGGGACAGCCACAGTGTTTCCGTAATTTCCTAACCTTAACCACTCTGCTGTCTTTACATTGAGTTTTGGCTGGCAGCAGGGCCTTGGGGGCTTTGCAAGGCAAAGTGGCCGTGGCGCCAGGCAGCAGCTGTGGGTGTTGTGCTGCCCTGAGCTGGCAGCTCTGCGATGACGCAGGGCACACGCAGACGCCGCTTCTCTGCTCCCTTCAGCCCCTCTGCCTGCAGCTGCCTTCCCGCAAGTGGCTCTCCGGGGCCCAGCTCGTCGGCAGCATGTGTGAAGTGATTGACAAATATGCAAAGGACTTCTCCCGCGTCAGGAACCCCGTGTTCACGGTACCTCCTTCGAACGGCTGCTTGTCTGCGGGACAGGGAGGCTGGGCAGCGGGGCCCTGCTGGGGTGCAGGATGCTGGGAGTGCTGGAGTCTGTGGCCTCCGGAGCACCAGAGAGCACCGCCACACGGAACTGTTCAGGACTTCCCCCAAATCCAGCTGTTTTCTCTGTCCCTTCGGTCAGGGGGCTTCCCAGGAGATTGTTCCCATGGCTTGGTGTTGTATCAGCCCTTTTTGCCTCTGCCTTTCCCTGGGGGACTGGGGTCCGGATACCCCGGCAATGCCAGTGCTAACAGCTGTCCCCTGCCCAGCTCCTGCTGGCGGAGAGCGAGCTGCTGGTGGTGAACCAGTACCTGCGGGCACTCCTGCAGAGGAAGATGGTGTGTAAGAGCCGGGAGGAGCGGGGCCAGCTGTGCCACCGCCTGCTGCAGGACGCCACGCAGCTCCGGGAGCTCTTCTGTGGCCTGGTGAGAGGAGCCTGGGTGCGGTGGGGAGCCGGGGCTGCACCACGGAAAGGGAGCGTCACCTCCCCCTGCTGCTGCCCTCCAGCCCTCAGCCCACGAGCAAATGGGGCTGTTACACTCGGGTGGTTGTGAGGCCAGCATGGGAGGAACTGGTTGGATTAGGGACTACGGGGGCCATCACCCTGCCCAGCAGCCCCTGATGGGTGGGACATGCTGAGTGGGAAGACACCAGCTGCAGGGGCTCAGGTCCCCACGTGGGCACTGAGGACGCAGCTGTCTCTCAGCCACAGCAGTGACCTCCTCTGGGTCTCACACCTGGCTGCCTTCCCTCCCAGGGCCTGGACCGGAGCCAGCAGAGCCTGGAGGCTGTTTTTGCCCTGCGGGAGCTGATCTGCCTCAAAGACCCGGCACTACTCAGTCTGGAGGTGATGGGCTTCATAACCAAGTACCCCGATGTCAGGTAAGGTACTCCCTACAGAAGGGGATAGGTGTGAGCCTGCCCAGGAGAGCCAGTCTTGGGCTGCACCCTGTGAGGTGACACAGCAGAGCAAGGCAGAAACTTGAGCCTTTATCCCCTTCTCCCTGAGGTCTCCTTTTCCCATGCTCCAGATTTGAGGGGTTCTTGAAAAGTCCCAAGGGCAAATGTGTAAAGAAAACAGCAGTTCTGCTGTGGCATTTGCACATCTGTATTTGGTGGCCAAACAAACTGAAAAGTGACAAAGCATCAAATTGGAAATGTCAAAACCAAATTCAGAAGGTCTGGGAGGATTATTTTCAAGAAAATGCTGCATTGCCTGGTGCAAAGTACCAGTATTCCCCTGGCCTCGGCTTGGTTTCTCTGGATCGGGGAGGTTTGCAGGACACGAGCAGAGCCCGGGCTCACCCCTGGCTCTCTGCCCAGCGATGAGCACATCTCCACCTTGCTGGATATCCGCGGTGACGTCTCCAAGGAAGTGCGGCACGTGGTGCTGGATATGATGGCTCAGCACCCCCAGGTCCTGCCCGAGGGCTACCGGCCCATCTTCAGCACCATCCTGGTCCCTGTGCCGGAGCTGCCCTTCTGCCTTCGCAAGGGCAAGTGTGCCTGACCCTGCCTGGCACTGGTGCCCCGCGGGTCCCGGGTCGGGGCCGTGCGGGGCAGCTCTGCGGCTGTGCGTGGTGAGAATGGAGGTGACATGTGGCATCCCCTACACACAGCACCTTGTCCTGTGTTGGGGACAGTCTGGATAAAGGCCATCCTCCCCTGGTCCTGCCCCATGAGAAGACTGTCCCCTGCAAGCACCAGTCCTGGGATACCTGGACTGGGGGAAATCCAACCTGTAGCTATTTTGCTGGCCTGCTGGGACAGTGACTGAGGGCTGCTCAGGCTTGGCCCATTGCCTGAAGGAGAAAGAAGAGTTGCAGAATGGACAGGAATCTGCAGCTGGGGCAAATTCATGTCTCCATGGGGCTGCAGGGATGTTTGGGTTTGCCCAAGTGTCCAGACAGCTCCCTGAGCCAGTGTGTCCCAGTCATGGAGGCTGTTACCATTCCAACTCTGAAGCAGACTGGAGCCTGGCTTGGACCAGGCTGGCAGGAGGGTTTTAGCCATGGGAGGTCCTCTGGGCTCAGCCCTGGGGTTGGGTGTTGCTGCTCCACCCAGCTGGGCCCTGCATGGCTGGTGGGGAGCAGCTGAGCCAGCTCATTGTGGCTCATGGATACAGAAGAGAAGAGCACAAGGTCGTCTCCCCATGCTGGACACTGCCATCAGCTCTACCCCTGCTGGCACAAAGGGACAGCTCTGAGTTCCTGCTGACCTGCCAGACTCCTGGCTCTGGCTCATTTGCCAGTATCCAAGGCAGGACTGGAGTTGGAGGCTGTCAAGCTGCATGAAGAGCATGCTTGTGTCTGTGTGTTGTCCTGCTCCAAGGTTCCTGCGTGACGGGCAGCACCACCCTGAGCACTGGCTCTCCCTCCATCCTCTGCTGCTGCCCAGCCCTTGGCATCTCCTCCCAGGTGCCATATGAAGATCAGGAGCAGTCTGTATCTTTGCCTACACCCTTGTGCCCCTGCAGCGCCCTGGGAGACCTCCATGCTCTGCCATGCTTCCCACCCTGGCACGGGCCACATCCCACTGTCCTTGCATGGTACCACTGCTGGAAATAAAGGCCTAAGCTCTGCACTCCTCAGTGTCCAGGCTCTGCTCCCTGGAGGGTCAGGGCAGGGATCAGGATATGTGGGTGGCACAAAGAGGGAGGGATCCATCCCCATGTTCAGCATGACCCCAGACCTGGCTCCCTGCACCCTGTGCCAGCCCAGATCACCCAGGACACAGGGGATGATGCAGACACTACATACCCCATTGTCCAGGAGAGAGGGGCCAAGTGCTCCCCCTGGGTCAGAGGGCTGCAGTGCTAGAGGGATGCTCAGTGAAGGGCTCAACCTCAGCTTGGGGGGGTGCCCACTGTCCTCCCTGGGGCTCATGGTGTGCTTGCCCAGCTGGCCACAGCTCCCACCTGCCTGGGAAGGTGTCTGCCCTCCCCCCTACCCCCGCTGGCTCTGGGACTTGTTCACCTGCACCATGGTTCAAAATGGTTCAAAAGGTAGCCCTGAGCCCTGGGAACATCCAGCTGGGACCAGCTCTGGCCCAAGCCAGGAATTCATGGCCATGTGGAAAAAGTCTAGCCCTAACAGATCTGAAACAAGTCTGAGCACAGGATGACCTCCTACCCCAGGCACTGGTGCCCACCCCAGCATGTCCAGCCCCACTGCTATGCCAGCTGTGTGCCCACAGCCAACCCCCTGTGCCCTCCATCACAGCCCTG
Organism: Tichodroma muraria; assembly: GCA_013390105.1. Lineage (NCBI taxonomy): Eukaryota > Metazoa > Chordata > Aves > Passeriformes > Sittidae > Tichodroma > Tichodroma muraria. Next base: position 23,357 of record WAAG01041329.1, read on the forward strand.
TGGTGCTCTCCTGCTCCAGCTCCACAGGCTGCAGTCAGAACTAACACAACTCATGACAGCAAAAGCCCAAGTTCCCCAGGTGTCTTTTGACAGTACCTTCCCACATCCCTGTTTGTTTGTGGCATGATATGTGCACAAGGCCACAGGAGGAGCTTAACCTGGCCAGCTATGAGCCATGTGGCTCCCTGGCTTCTATAAAGCTCTTGGTCCCCAGGGGTTCAGCCTATTTCCTTTCAGGATGGCGTTCCTGTGGGTAGTTGCCTGCCTGGCCCTTGCCAGCGCCGTCTCAGGTAAGCACTTCCCATGGGTGTGGGAAGGTCCTCGGGGTGCAGCAGGATGCCAGGAAGGGTGACACAGAGCCACCCACAGCAGCACAGGCAGCCCCCAGACATGAATCCTGAGCTTTTGGGTCACCCTTGTGCCCCTGTGCCTCTCCTGCAGGCTGCGGGGTGCCCGCCATCAGTCCCTCGGTGGCCTACAGCGAGAGGATCGTCAACGGGCAGAACGCTGTGCCCGGCTCATGGCCCTGGCAGGTGTCCCTGCAGGTACAGCACCGTCCTGCTCCCTGGGCACTGCCCTAAGCACTGGCATGGCCAGCCAGGTGCCACGGTTGGGCACCAAGGAGACCTCTGCCTGTCCCCAGCTTGGGGGTGTTCAGCCTGCCCAGCTCCAGCTCCTCTTCCCTCTTCCCTCCCCAGACCCGCACAGGATCCCATTTCTGCGGCGGCTCCTTGATCAACCAGTACTGGGTCGTCACAGCTGCCCACTGCAACTTCAAGTAAGGAGCAATACCTGGCCAGCCCACGCCGGTGCCACTGGCAGGGCCAGGGGCTCGGAGCGTGCTGGGCATCTCCGAGTGGCACTCGGGTCAGCCCCAAAGGCCTGAGCAGCCCAGGGCTTCCTCCCCAGTTGTCCCCATGGTGGCTTCCCTTGGGTTCTTCATGCCTGCAGCTGCCCCCAGTGCTGCTCCCAACGGGGCTGCTGCCTGGACACGTGCCCCTGACTCCTCTTACCTCCCGCAGCCCGCGTGCCCACGTTGTCGTCCTCGGGAAATACAGCCTTGCTTCCAATGCTGAGGCTGTTCAAGTGAAGACCGTGTCCAGGGTGAGCCAGGCGGACGCGCTCCTGCGACGGGGCTGCAGCTCCGTGCTGCAGCTGCTCCCACAGGGCCGGCATGAAGTGCTGCGGTGTTTCTCTCTCTGCAGGCCATCACCAACCCCGGCTGGAACCCCAACACCATGAACAACGACATCACCCTGCTGAGGCTGTCCACGCCCGCCCAGCTGGGCTCCCGTGTGTCCACCATCTGCCTGGCCCCTGCCAACCTGGTTCTGCCCAACAATGCCCGGGCTGTCACCACCGGCTGGGGACGCACCAACCCCAACTGTACGTAAGCTGCAGCTTCAGGGAGGGCTGCGTGTAGCTGCTATTCTTCCTCGGGGCTCTGAGGGTCCAGGGGTGCCTTTGGGGGTGGCGTCTTCCTGTGGGATGGGGGGAGCTGGGCAGTGGCGTAACCCTAAGCGAGTACCAGTGTGCACATGGGTGTAGGTGTTTGCTCAGGGGCTGTGTGTGTGTGTAACCCGGGGAGGACTGTGCACAGGCACAAGCCTGCCCTTTCTCAGGGCTGCCTGCACGAGGTGATCCTGGGGAAGAAGGGATTTGTTGGCACGGAGGAGGAAGGCGCTTTGTATGGCAGCACACATGCACCAGTGGAAGCTTGCCCAGGGCACCTGTGTGCTCGCCAGGAGACCCACAGACACTGAGGTGATCTAATGGTGCTTCTTTCCCCCAGCCCAAGCCTTGGCAACAGTCCTGCAGCAGGTGACCGTGCCCCTGATCTCCCAGAGCCAGTGCATGCGGTACTGGGGCAATCGCATCACCAGCGCCATGATCTGTGCCGGTGGGGCTGGTGCCACCTCCTGCCAGGTAAGGAGCCAAGCTCCTGCTGCACAGGGTGGGTGGAGGAGCAAGGTACATGGGGTCTTGCTGAGCTCCCATTGCATCACAGGGAGGGTGGAGGAGCAAGGTACATGGGGTCTTGCTGAGCTCCCATTGCATCACAGGGAGGGTGGAGGAGCAAGGTACATGGGGTCTTGCACTTACAGAGCCAGATATTTAAGCTACAGCACCTGGCTGTGCGCAGGGTATCAGGTGGCTGGGGTGGCAGGGACCAGTTTGGAGCATGTGCCAGGAGCACTAAGCAGGAATCTTCTCTGCAGGGTGACTCTGGTGGACCTCTGGTGTACCAGACTGGCAATGGCTGGACCTTGATTGGCATTGTGTCCTGGGGAACCTCCAACTGCAACATCAACACGCCAGCCATGTACACTCGTGTCAGCCAGTTCCGTAACTGGATCGACGCTGTTGTTGCTCAGGGATAAAGCTGCTGCCAGCGTGATCCCTTCACCAGGATTAATAAAGTATCAGCATTTGCTTGTGCCAAGCACTGCCTCTGGCTCCTTTCTTCTCATGATGCAGAGTGGGGTGGAAGACACATGGAGGAGCCTGGGGCACCCCGTGCCCAGCATTTCCCAGAGCTGGAGCTTGCTGCCCAGCTAGGACCTAGGGGGAACTGCCAAACTAGGACAGGATGCTGAGGCAGATGGGGAGCAGGGCTGGCTGTGGCTCAAGGGCTGCTCAGGAGGTCTTCAAGCACACCCTGGCACCAACCCAGGCAGTGCTGAAGGTTGGGAAAATGGTCCTCCCACTGGCCCAGGTGCAAGGTGCCACCAGGGAAGGGACTGTGGAGCTGCAGCTCAGCACCAGAAAGCACTGCTCAGCTTGCAGTGGAAGGTGGGTGTTGGTGGGTGCACAGGATCCTAAAGGGTCCCTGCCTGCAGTTTTAAAGCCATGACTTGTGCAGCAGCTGGGAACACAGAGCTGAAAAGGAGACATGCCATGGGCAGCTCCAGCTCTTGGGGAAGGTGGAAGGGGATGGCTGGAGAACAGCACGCTGCTTCACACCTGCAGATCTGCCAGGTCACAGCAGGAAACTGAAAGCCATTGCAAAGGAAAATCTGAAGCTGAAAACAAATTTCAAGGCCAGGTGACAGGCTTTCACTCAAATGGGTTCTTGAGACAATGGCTGGTGGAAAAAAAAAAAAAGTCTTGTGTGATATGGGAGTAGCAAGACACATGCTTAGTGAATTACAATCCGGTTCCCAGCAGCTCAAAATAGAGCTGGTGATAAGGCACTGTGGAGAGAAGCAGGATCAGACTGTCCCAACATGAGGTGTGGGTTTTAATTTTCCTTACCAGTGATGCGAGGGTGATACAACACCTTTGCTGTGTGAATCACAGCCCCCAAAACATAATCACTCTATTAAGCAGAGTGTGACACTACACAGGGACACACTGATGGGAATGGGTATGGAACGTCAATGGAGGCCAAACACAAATAGTCTGGTCTATATGATTGAGTTAAAATAAATAAAAATCTGCTCAGGTAAAGCCTAGGGCTAACAAATTTTAGTTTGGTTGGGTAAGAGTTAGTTTTATTTAGTGGTCTGCTCTGCAGGGACAATCTAACTGACCTTAAAGGCCAAGTGAACAACAGCGATGTGGGGATGGACCATGCAGGCAGAGAGAACTGGTGGCTATAGGGAACTTCAAACAGCAGTGACCAACTGCAGCACTATGGGTCATCTGGTCTGTGTGCTGAGCTCTCTGTCAGCTCTGCCACCACTGGGATGGGGTCCCCTGCCCCTGGAAAATCCTGGAGAGGACGTGGCTCAAGAGGGGTGTGCATTGTTCACTTGATATTACAGGTTTTCCTGTTGGTCCATAAAAGCTGCTCAGAGTGAAACTGGAGAGGTGATGAGCGGCTGTGGACAAACCAGGGCATTCCTCTGGCCCAGTCTACCACCTTGCAGCCAAAGAAAAACAAACAGAATGTCCCAAAGTGCCTCCGAACCACACCTTCCAGCAACAGGCTGAGTGTCTGCCTCATCCAGGGCATCCCATGGACATCCCAGCCCCGCACAAGGTCTCCCTTGGGCAGCTCCTGGCCTGGCAGCTGAGTTAAAGAAACCAGCAAACCCTTTGATGGGCACTTTGGTACCTCTTGCTGTGATCTAAGAACATAGCAGAGGGATGAGTGCCTCCTGGCTCTCCATGTACTTACTGACCATCATTCCCAGCCTGGAAATTGTCGCCTGCCAGCAGCCAGCCCATGGGTAATCCACCAGGCGGAAGTAAGGACAGCAGAGCCATGGGGTACACAGAATATATGGACATGTTTTAGCAGACCGAGTACACCAAATAAATAATTCTGTACACTCTAACTTGAACATTACAGACTAATTACAATGGGTCCCACCTCGTCTGACAGGACAGTCCTCAGAGTAAAGCCAGGACTCGAAAGGCAAGGCATGGAACGGGACACTTCTCAAGACAGTCCCGTGAGGAGACCTACTGGATGAGACCGGAGTCGCTTCCGAACCGTTCCAACCCAGCACCGGAAACTGGGCAACCAAAAATAACATGGAGCGCCGGAAGGTCTCCGATCCCAAGGGCTTCCCGGGAGGTGTCTTTCCGGAGCGAAAGGCAACAGGAAAGCTCACGGCATCTGGGCGTCCGCGCAGGAGCTGCTGGTTTGTGACACACCTCGCGGGGGCCGCGATCTGCTCCACGCATCGATTCCACATTCAGCAGACAAACAGTGCAACGACCTCTGCAACAGCAGCCAGAGCTCGCCCGTCACGCACGAGGGATCTACAGTATCACCAGGCAGGGGGGACAGTGGGAGAAGGGACAATTGTCACCAGGCAGAGCTCCCGCTGCCCTCGGCACACCGAGGGCGGAAGGCACTGAGCTCCATGATGCCGCTTGCCACCGCACATCCCTGGTGTTCACATTTATTTCTTTGGAAAGTTTCCTGCACAGTAAGGCACAGCTGACATGCAGGCACCTGCCTTGGAGTGCTGCAGTCTTAATCCAGGGTGAAAGAGGAGACTGAGTGGTCAAAAAAAGCACCAAAACCCTCCCAAGAGTGGTGAAGGCAACTTGGGGCTGGGTACACACACTGAGGGGTACAGGCACTTCGTGACACTTTCCAGGAGAAAGCTGAGTGGGCGAGAGGCCCTGGACACAACTACCCTCCCTGCAAATTCTAGGGCTCACAGTGGTGCCAAAGAAGCCAATGTCTATGTTGCTTTGCATCATTTAGAAAACTAAATTAAATCAAACAACTGAGATTTTAATTCATCCCACCTCAACCCCCCCAAATCTTTACTATCATTACTTATAATAATATGGCCCCACACAGCCTAATTAGAAGCCTGTAACAGCCACACAGTAGCTGCCCTATGTGGTACAAGACTGAGCTGAGCCTGCGCTGCAGGTCCTCAAAGGCACCATACAGAAGCTTTTACCTTGCTCTGGACTTGCCACAGCTCTGGCAGAGCCGAACCCAGAGCTGCTGCCCAGCAGCCAAGTGAACCATCATTCCTATTCCAGTCTGTGCGTCAGATAAAAGTTGACTCTCTTAGTACTACAGCCAAACACCCGGGTAGAAAACAGGACTGAGAAATGGAGCAGGGCCTCAGAAGTAGTGTAAATTACCAGAACAGAAAATATCTGGCCTAAAAGAGGAAAGTGCCCAGATTCCAAAGAAGAGTGTGAGGGTTTACCACGTCCAGAATAAACACGTGAAGAAGGCCCTACACTGCAGCTGGTTTCCACATCACCACCAAAGCCAGCAGGCCTGAACCCTCTTGTCTGGGCTCAAGATCCTCACAAGGCTCTCAAGCTTTCCTTCACGTACTTCCAAGAACAACACAGAGCAGGAGCATCTGGATGCTATCACAACTGCGGTGTTTAATAACACAGACTTCTTCAGGATTGAAGGAAGGGTGGTTTCTACACCCTCTGGGTTGATGTGTTAAGATTTTTAGAAGCCTGAGTGAGAAGTAAATCAAACATGGACTGGAAACTTGCTGTTTTAGGAAAATACACTATGCACTCAAAAACCTGGATGCGAATCTTTAGACCCCCTAATGTATTTTCTGGAAGACTTTTTCACATTCTTTTCCAATAACCCTCAACAAAAATAATAAAAAACAAGGAATCAACAGGCCACATTCTTTGAAGCTGTAATTCTCTCCCCCAAGAGAGCAGCTGAACTCCCAGGACAAAAGGATGGGATTGTTCTACACAGTACTGCTAAGTTCCAGAAGACAAACCACCCTAATTCCCTTTACTCCTCAAAGAGCATCTCACCCAGAAACAGAGGAGAGGGCTGTGCTTGGACAAGGACACACCACGATTTGCCACTAGGTGTCATTCCAACTCCACTTCCCCTGCGTGAACCAAAGCAGGCAAAACAGAAGCTTTGAACTCAGATTTGCACCCCCGCTAATACAGAGACTACATTTGGTGGTGGTCTGGAACAGGCAGGTGTTACCTCTGTCCTCCCTGCACATTCAGGACCAAGGGTTCCAAAAAGCACTCTGCAAGCCAAATTAAGAACCACCATTACGAGTGGTTCACCATTAAGAAGGACATTAAAAAAATTAAATGAAAGAGCAGAAAAAAACATTTCAGAGAGATTTTAGTTTCTAAAATCCCCAATAAAGGCACTCCTGAAAAGTGTAAACTCCTGAGACTTAAAACCAACTGAGCACTGAGCTGCTCCTGTGGAATGAAGACAGATGATCAAGGTAATTCACAGTGAAGAGCTTCTTAGAGGACAGATTGAAGGCACCTGGACTATGGCTCAGAATTACAGCACTTTGCCTGTCCCCCTCCGCACCAGACCCAACTGAAAACATCCCACTTGCAAGAATAAAAGCACCTGAGGAATTGTTCTTAAACTGGACCTTCCAACGTGGTATTTGGACCATCACAGTTTTCCAGACTGAGTGAAAGATCACTGAGGACTCCAGGGTCACTTGGACACAGCTCTGCTCATCTCCCCTCTGCCCACATGTTCTCGTCTGTCTGCAAAGTCCCTGTGAATACTGGATTTAGAAAAAGAAGGGGAAGTGAGCCAAGAGTGTTAAAACTGAACGATGGAAGGAACGCCTGTAAAGATTTTCCCAAGTTTACACTGATTTTTCCATGCAAACAAGAAAACGTTGCATTTGTGAAAAGAATTAGAGTTCCTTTTTTTAGAAAAGCTGAAGCTCTTTATGGGATGGCCTTGGTCCTCCTCCCGCAATCCCCAAGCAGAGGAGTGCCCAAGGACTGCAGACACTTCGATACCACAGAGGGGCAGTTGCAGCTATCCAGTATTCCCATGCATGCAATGGATCCTCCCTTCTGCCAATTCATCCCCAGTCACAGAGCGTTACCACCAAAACCTGATACTGTCAGGAGCCCACACAGCAACCTCCCACTTCCCAAAACATATTCCAGCCCAAAGTAACCAGAAGCGATTGCTCCGAATGTCTCCTGGTGAAAAAACAGTTGTGGAAAAGATCAATGAAGCAAAAATTGTTACAGATGAGAAGATTCTTGTTCTGCTTTGTGAAGGTGGAGAAACAAGCCTGGCTAGCCCAGAACTTTATGTATTCCTCATCCCATAAGAGAAGGATAAAGAAACAGCATGGGCAGACATCTGCCATGATGCCTGTGCATTCTGATGGTCTAGTGGTTAAGGGGAAGGGTTTCAGTTCTAGAGGTCTTGGCTCAGTTCATCAGTTTGACCCCCTCACATAGGCAAAATCCCTGTTTTATGGATAAACATGCAGGATAATCTGGGGAGGGCCATGGGAGCAGCCAAGAGGTAAAAGCAATCGGTGCCTGGAGTGATGCTCCAAACATACCAAAGCCTCTTCAAGTAATGGCTCAGAACCAGAAGTGCTCCAAGGGAGCCTCCTGCCACCACTGGACCCGCAGGGCTCCCACTCCCAGGTATCCCAGTTGATACTGGCCTTAGAGGGGCTCCTGCTTTTGGAGAGCTGTTTGCAGTACCATGAGGGACACTGAACTGTTCAGGAAGCAAAGTGTAGCAAGCTGCCTGTTTTGTCAGAAATCACATCTAGTTAATAGGTCATGGTAACAAACTAGGGAAAAACAACGTCAGGAGGTAAAAGACGCCAAAAACATTTTTGTTTGCAGACCACAGAGTTGAAGAAAAAACAAATTTGGGGAATTCTGCAGTATCTGCTAATGCTGATGGAAGAAAGACTGCATGTGACATGGTAGGATGGGTTGCTCAGAAAAAGGGCAGCCTGCAAAGGATATGAGGTTTCCAAAATAACATACAAAACCATGCAAAGTGAACACTCCTGCTACACACAGCGGCTGTCCTCAAGTTTCTTCTGCTGTATTTCCCACCACATGCTTGGGCACACCAGGCTGGTTACACGTATTTACAGCCCATCCCAGCTTTGGGGTGGGAAGCGCACCCCCAGAAATCCCCCCCCTTTTTTTTTTTTTCCTTAGCACAGAAAACTCAAATCTTCTACCACTAAAGCTGCTTTGCTGGTTGCTGACTAGGAGTGACTGTAGAGCTCCCTGGAGATGTGACTGACCACTTCAGCCCTGATGACACTGAAACACAGTGGCACAGGCATCAATCCTAGGAAAAAGCCAAGCTCACCAGCCCCTTGAGTTTGGACTGCCTGCACCTCCAGCCCAGAGCCAAACAAGCCCTTCCCAAGTGTACAGCACGAAGCAAATCGTGTGGCTTCATAAGGAAAGTTTCAACCCCCAGCATTTTCCTTCACTGCTGATCTTGTCTCTGCTACTCTGCCACTATGAGAAGCCAAATCCATCCTGCGCCTGTGCCATCAACCCCACTTTGCTGCTCTAACTAGTTGTGAAGGTATCTCAGCAGGCTTGCACAAAGCTCAGCTCTGCAGCCCCCACTTCCTGAGAGTCCTTTGTAAGAGGCCACCTCATCACCTACTCAGCATAAGGGCCCCTGAAAGGCAGCTTTTTCCTGGTGAACTTAAGTCACCCCTCACAGCTCCACTACTCAAGCACCTACCCTGATGCTATGGAGCCATTTGTGGCCACCCCTACCGCTTCCACCACCACTGTCCCAAAGCAGGGATGGCAGTGCTGGGGCAGCACAGGCACACAAAGCAGGGGAGCCCTGTCAAATCTGCAGACAGGGAGCAGCCTGGAACCACCAAAGTTCTGCTGCAGTGACATGGTCAGTTAACACTGTGCTTACAGTGGTTATAGCCCATCCCAGCTCTGGGGTGGGAAGCACATCCCTAAAACCTCCCCCCTCCTTTTTCCCCTCAGCACAAAAAACCTCAACCTTCTCAATCTTCTTCTGAAGGGTGCAAGGTGTGTAACACGTCAGAGACACAACAGAGCCACAAGAACAAACCCTGCATGACAGGCACTGGTCTTGCTGCAAACAGGGAAAGGAAAATTCCAGGGGTAAACCCTTGATGCCATCAGGCAAGTGAGCCCTTGGGGGAAAGACATCATCAGGATGATGTCACCAGGAGGATTGCAGCCCTTGGGGGAAACCTTGCAGCTTCCCAGGCCTCGTGGAAAACTGCTGTCTGGCATCTCTTTGGCGAGGAGCTGGTGGGCAGCACACCAGTGAGTCAGAGCTATCCCACTTCTAACTGCACATGACTCATTCCAGCTTCGCTGCAAAGGCACCACGGAGTCTGACTAAACCAGCTCAAAATCCGTGTATACATAATTTTTAAATACATATACACCCCCACACGTGTATGTGCTCACAGGGACGTGCCTGTGCCGACACACCAAGTGATTTCTTCTTTTTCCCATACGCAAGTGAGAGAAACCTAAACGCTCTGAAATTAATAAATAACTATGAACAACCAAGCTCTTGGGCTACAGAAAGAGCTCTTCTCCCCACGTGGCTCCTTAATTTGTGCATTCCTTGAGGCTCCGAGCTGTGCTCCGAGCCCACAAGGACTCCCCCGTCTCTGGCGCGAGACCCCGTGGCACAGCTCGCAGGGTGGGACGGCCACCGCAGGCTCCCCTTTCCTCCGCACGGGGTGAGGGGGACACCTCCTCATGGATGGGGGGAACGCCTGGAGGGAGGGAGGGAGGGAGGAACCTGGCTGTTCCTCACGGAGCGTGTGCACACCTGCAGCGCAGAGGAGACCTCTGGCAGGGCGCCCGGCGGGTGCTCAGCCCGTGTACTGCTGCTGGTAGCGCAGGTTGAGCTCCCGCAGCTCCCGCTCCCGCACGCGCCGCGACTTGTTGGATTTGGTGGAGCGGCTGGAGCGGGTGGACTGCGCTGACTTGGTGCTCTGGCAGCGGGAGGACGCCCTCTTGAGAAGGTTTTGCGAGATGGAACGGTGCAGGTTCTTCATGGAGGAGGAGGCTGCCATGCTGACCACCCACGGGTGCTTCAGAGCCTGAAGAGCCGTCATCCTGTCACTGGGGTCCACCGTGAGCAGACGGTCGATGAAATCCTTGGCCAGGTTGGACACACTGGGCCAGGGCTGAAACACAAAAGAGGTGGTTGGAATGAAACACCCCGGCACAGCTTTGCTGATTAACGAATTCCTCCCATGTCTGCAAGGCGCTTTGGGGCATTCTGCTGCTTCCCTTCTCTCTTTTATCCTCAAATCTTCCAAGCTGTAACTGGCAGTATCTGCCCAAGGAGAATGAGACACAACGACTTCACATTAGGGGAAGAGGCTGAATTAGTGGAAAATATCTGCAGGTATGTAGGTGCAGAGTAGATCCCTCCAGCAGCTGAGCTCAGGCACTCAGTAGCTGACCCTAAGCCCACAGACACTTACACACCCATGTGCACACACCCAAGGGTCTCAGTCAACCCCCAGACCCCACTGTCTCTCCAGCAGTGGCTGAGAAATCCCTGGTCCATCTGGTCCCCAGATCCCCCCGGAGTTTTGTCCTTGGCCTTAGGGACACACACACGTGGATACCGCCAGTTTCCAGGCCCTTTCCCTCTTGTCCAGCTCCGTGTCCACCAGCAGTCGCACACTCAGTCACACAAGCACCCGCACGCCTGTGCTTGCCCCAGGTGCTGCACCAGGACACACACAGGCTCCCAGATCCATGTCCTGCTCCAGCTGCTGGTCCTTCCTACCTCATCTTCTCACATCACCTTCCAAAATCCTGCAACTATTACCAGGAGCACAGTAACTGTATCTCAGTGAAGACCCTCCCCTGCCCAAGTGCCCTCTATCCAGCAAAGCCATTACTGCAGGAACAGGAGCCTGCGTGGATTCTGACACCAGACCCACAGGGCTCTTCTGACTCTTCATCTTAAGGCACACATCTAGGGAGGAAGCACTGACCTCTGCACTGATCCTGGAACCAAAACTAGGCAGAATTTTCTGCTGTGGAACTTGGTCTCACTCCCACATGGAAATTTAGATGTTGCTACTGGCTAACCCTGGAACAGCAGCTCAGCCCAGCTGGAAATAACCCCATAAAATGTTTTATATACATAGAAATGTTAGATATAAGAAATTTTCAATAATGTTTACCATGGAAAGAGGAAGGAATTTGTTTTACAATATGCTAGTTTTACAGAAACATACCCAAAATAATTAATTAGTCCTATAACAAATATCCTCCCAGCACACCCAAGAATGGCTGTAACAACTTATGAGTCAAACACCTACAGCTACAAATACTGAATTGTTTCATTTCTGACAAAATATTGTATTTGCACTAAGGTGGGAAGTGAGAACATTTCCTTCAGCATGACGTGAAGGCTGGGCTGTGGATATGGACAAAGCTGGGAAGAAAAACGTAACAAAATCCACTGTAAGGGTAGAGAGGAGGAGGCAGGGCGACCAGCAGAAAACCCCAGGTGGTGAATGGAGCCAGGCAGAAGAAGTTTTCTGCAATAATTGGGTATTTTGGGGCTCTCACCTGTCCTGAAACCACCAATACTGAATTTTTCAAGTCTATGGAGATCACATCCCAAGCTGCATTAAGAAAATGCCTGAGCAGATTCCTGCAATGAAGATTTCCATATAATAATGGTGACATCCATGTAACTGAGTGGACCCACCAATGCCTAGTTAAAAAAGCAAAAGTCTGCTATTCCGTGTCTCTCATTCTTCTCTTCATTGGGTGAGGAAGAAAAGCACCCAGCTATTTTAAAATTCAGGGTTCACTGACTGTACAACCAGAAATAATGTCCTTTTCTTGTGCAGAAGGTCTAAAAAAGGTATGTCCTGATTTTTTGGAGGTTTGTAATTCATTGCTACAAAAAGCAATTTTCTTTTCAAAAGACTCAAGGCACCAGCAAGAGAACAGATCCCCGGGAGGATTTTTTAATGAAAAGGAGGATGGTGTAAAAGTTACAGCACTGGTCCCAGCCCACAGGCTGTCAGTGCATGGCCAGGAAAGGTGAACTTGAGCTTTAGCTGAGGAACTGGCCATGAGGGGGATCAGGGCACCACAGTCTTATTTTACAAGGACTAAAACAGTCTGGCTTACTCAGCTGAAGCAGGATGCATGATCACTGCCAGTAACTATGCAAGAGAAGAGACTGAAAATGATATTAACTGTGTGATATAAAGAAAATACTGCTATGTGAATAAAAACCTATGAATGCTCCTGAACATATTCAGAATAGAAATGGAAATCCTTGGTGCTCAGGAAGGAAGCACAGACTTCTCCTGCAGATCAGATATGACTTCAGTGCCTGAAACAAAGTCAAAATTCACTCCACTCTACATTTCAAGAATTAAATCCATTAACAAAAAAAAAAAAAAATTCTAAATATTCAAGCTTTTCTGTCATAGAATCATTAAGGTTGGAAAACACCTCTAAGATCATTGAGTCCAACCACGAACCCAGCACTGCCGTGGTCACCACTAAACCATGTCCCAAGTGTCATATCCACAAGGCCTTTTGAGCACTTCCAGGGATGGTAATTCCACCACTGCCCAGGGCACCCTGTTCCAGTACCTAACCACCCTTTCAGTGAAGAAATTTTCCCCAATATCCAATCTAAACCTCCCCTGGCACAACTTGATGCCATTTCCTCTCCCCCTGTCTACTGCTTTTTAAAGAATATAATTATAATAAAATATATAAATAAAATTAGTTTGTCACAACCTGCCTTAAATGACTTTTTCTTGGCTGATGAAATGTACCTTGGCAATGAAATGGTAAGAAAAAACAGGGGCTTGTTAGAACAGAACAGGGAAAAATTTTGGTCACAGACTCATGCAAGTGTTTGTTTATAAAGAGGGTAAATAAAATAGCAAAAATCCTTCTCAAATTAATCATGCAAACCACAATAAATGTTCAATTGTAACTGAACACACTGGTCTGTTTTGCAGAATGATGGACCATTGAGGAGCTCAGCCTCCATGGTGTCCACAACAACAGAACCAAAAAGCTGAATCTGCCCTGCCATGGGGGAACATAAATCACATTGCAAGCCTGGAGATTCCAAACAGACTTTGGATAAGGCCCTTCATTTGTTAAATGAAGCACCTTATCCAAAGTCTGTTTGGAAGCAAGGGGAATCAACTTGCAGGATTTAATCTTCATTGGCATAATCTCAGCTAATCCCAGGTGGTACCACATGTCAACTGGCAGCACATCACCTTCCTGGCAACACATCACTCTCCAGCTACAGACCTCTGGGTTCTCTCTTCCACTGATGGACAGATCCAAATGAAACAGGCAACAAGAGGTTTTGCCTTCACTCTCCCAAGCTTGCCCTGAAAAGCTTTTAAAGACCCATTTTCTGTAGTTTTTTTTTATGACTCCCTTTCAGCTATTCATTCAGCTAAAATGACAGACTCATCATTACCTGGCTACACTTCATCAAGCCTCAATTCCTTCTTTCCTTCTCCTTCTCCCAGGAGCTACAGCTCACCCCATTCTGTTTCCTTCACAGAGGACTCATTTTCCACTTCCAAACAACCCTAATGGGACATCCAAGCTAATGATACATCTATTAAATTTACCAACTTTAACTCAAAGTGAAGGTAAATGCAGGTGACAATTTGCTCTCCGTACAGTAACTTCTGAAGAACTCTTCACTACCATCTTAATTTCTGTTACTGGCAATTGAAATGACTTATGATATCCACCCTGAAAGAGCTTTTGTTCCCCTCAAATGGAGAAAACACATCCACACAACTCCAATCTCATGGTTTACCATGGGTATTTCTTTCCCTCTTACTATAAAACCTTTTACCTTTCTGAATATGGTCCCTCACAGAAATACAATCATGCCAGTACCTCCATCCTCTCTTTTTTATTAAGTCCAAAGAAATGCAAGAGATGCTCGAATGAAACATATTTGAGAACTGGCACAACAGTACTTGGAAATACATCTTCAGGACATGCAGGAGAGCATTATTTTCTCTTCCAGGTGTAAGTAATTGCAGAAACTAGAATTTGAGGCAACCCAGGAGCTATTTTGCTGTCCAGATGCATTCAAACTTCAGTCAAATAAGATTCTGGTGAGTGAAATGAGCCTCTAAGTACCAGGAAGAATATTACTTCGATCTTTTCAAGTCTTATTAGAAGATGGCAAATGTGATGATTTGGAATTTGAAGAAATCTAAGAAGTCTAGGGCCTAGGAACTGTGATACATAACCAGCCTAAACCTTGAGAGGCCCGTCCAGTTTAATGAATCCTAAAGAAGAATAAACTCCAAACAAAAGCACATTGGATTTCTCATTATTCCAATTACTCTAGTTTCGCCACAAATGTTGAATATGGAGTACCTGCAATTAGATTTTTCTTCTGGTCAGCAAGCACAAATCAGTTTATTGATCTGTTTACACAGCTGGAGGTTTGATTTGCTGCACCACACGCATCTCTCCTATTTCACTGAAAGTTTTTCTTCAGTAATACGTAGGGCTACATTCTACCGACGCAATTTGCAACCCCAGTCCCTGGAGAAATGCATCCACTCGCCAGAAAACTTGCATCAGTTGACAAAACAGCAGTTTTAACTTAGCTAAATCCCATTAACTCTCCAAATTAATACTGCAAGGCAGCAGCAGAGGCTTGTGTAGGAGCTGAGGAAGGTTGACACTGGTGTGTTTGGGGAGGACATGAGTGCAGGACATGAAGTGTGCTTACATGACAGGACTGAAGCAACCCAGAGGAGATTCTGCCCATCTGCTTCCCTGAGGAGAGACAGAGAATGGCTTGGAAGGAAAATGCTCCCATCCAGTGGCCATGAAATGTTGGATCAGCTAAACTCTATCAGACAGCCTTGCCTTTAAATCTCAGTGCTGCAATGACAAATCCTGCTCTTTTGTGGCAAAGAAATGCCACAACAATGCCACAAAAATGAAGAGAAGTCACCAGTAGTTGCATTTCTGCTTCTCTAGAAAGTAATTTCAAATGTGATGCAGTTTGAGTACAACTTCTGCTCCCTTTGTTAGATTATTACTTCAGAAAGAGAAAGTTCTGGTGTCTTCCTGCAGAGAAGCACAGAATGGTTTGGGTTGACAGGGACCTTAAAGCTCATCTAGTCCAAATCCTCTGCCATGGACAGGGACATCTTTCACTAGCCCAGGCTGCTGCGAGCCCCATCCAACCTGGCCTGAACATTTACAGGAATGGGAAATGCCACAGCTTCTCTGGGCAGCCTCTGCCAAGGCCTCAGCACCTGCACATACCTCAAAAAAAGGTAGAATAGACATATTTTGAGCTGAACCTCAACAGTACCAGCTGAATGACAACAAAGACCTCCTACATGTGACCAGTTTTTCTAACAATTGCAATCATATCCTCTGTCTGGGATACCTGGTGCAGTGCCTGCTTCAAAAACCTCACTTCTCATGAGACAATCCCTGGATACAGACTCATTTAACACTGGAGACTACTGGTCTCATGCTGAAGGGATGAGACCAACAGTCATCCTCTGGAAAGCAATGTCTGTAACTCTAGAATTTAGCACAGTGACTAAAAACATGATCCAGCACAATTTAAAAGGGAAAAAAAAAAAAGTGGGGGGAGCAGAAGAGGGATCTTCTGGTTAGCTGTGTGCAAATAAAAGAAAGAACAATCATCTGACTTCAAGCTCTGCTTTTAGTCTCAACAGTATCCACTAAAGGAAGGATACATACTAATTTCCTGATTCCTACCTAAGTTACATGTTGTTTTCAGGAGAAGAAAGACAATGTTTATAAGGAAGGTGAGGGAAAGGCCTGGATCTCCCTTGCCAGTCAGTCTTTACAAAACATGAAGCACAAAACATGTTATCATACCTGCAAAAGACAGCTCTTATGCCAAAAATACTGTATCCCAGTCCCACTGATTCCTAGGATGAGTCTGACTGAGTGCTGCAGAAACCTCAAAGCACCAAAGAGACTGAGGATCCCTACAGCAGCACACGGCTTCCTGTAAGGTTCTCCTACAGAAAACCTTCAGATATCTACTTTGAAGTTTCACAAGATAAAATTGATTTATTGGGAATAAGCCTGCTCCAACAAATAGACTGTGTTTAATGCATCCATTTGGTCAGAGGGAACTTCTTCACATCATGCCCTTATCACCATGAGCAGCAATGCTCCGTATCACAGGAGATGAACATATTCCTGTTGTCGTTCCCATTTGATGCTGCACTCCCCATCATGCCAGCACAGATAGTTTGGTCTGTGCAAACAAAGTGAGCCAAATCAGGGAGTTTCTGCAAATTTTTCAGCTGGAGTTTTCAGCCCAGCCATTCCTTGGCATGACTCACCAGATGGCTGCAGAAGCAGCCACACCAACCCAAGGGAGCGACTGGAACGGAGTCCAGAATTAGCAGCACTTCAACCGAGTATGAAACCCATCCCACAGCCTGTCTTGCAGCCTCAATGACAATGGGAGAGACTCCCATGGTGGAGACACTTTGCTCTGGTCCCTCAGGAATGCCAGCTGCTGCTTCTGAGGGTGCACAAGCATTCCCTACAAAAGCAACTCCTGGACTTCTAAGCTGCATAAAACACAGGGCGCTTCACCCATCTGCAACTCCAGCCCTGCTAGATAACAAACTCGGGGAAAGCGGCCTCCTTTACAATGCCTTAAAGAGCTCTCAAGTGCGTTGTTTTATTCAGACTCAGGCTCCGAGGCTGGAGGAGGAGGAAAAGAAAGAGATCCTCCTCTGAGTGTCACTTAGGCTGGGCGACTGCGTGCAGCGCTCTGCTCAGAGTGATTAAATCCCTTCACCAGCCCTGCTTGTTTTTCACATCAGCATAAAAGCTACTGAGGCACCGGCCGCGCCGGCGAGCGGGGAAACAAACACGGCGCTGTTCTCTGTTGAACAACCAACGCACCTCTCCCCCCTGCAGCCCGAGCGGCAGGAGCGGCAGGAGCGGCAGGAGCGGCAGCGAGCCCCCAACGCGCGCTGGAAACAAAGCCCTGACCTGCGGGACTGCTGCCGATCTCCTCATCAGCTGCACAGACCAAGAGGGGTGGGAGCCAATGCTCCGGAGGCAGTGCAGTTTTCTTTTGATCTGCTGATCAAAACGAGCAGATTTCGGATACCAGAGCCACGTGCCTGAATTTTACTCTGCCTGCCATGGGAGCTGCTGTAAAGCGGTGACCAAAGCCCGCACTGCAAACAAGTTAATGACTTAAATTTATTTTATTTTCAGGAAAATTACTCAATCTGACATATAAGCGTGCTGCTGAAGGCAGGGCACATCTCTCCAGCTTCTGTAATTTTTCAGAATAGCTGCACTTTAAAATTCTGATGTTTCTGGTGGCAGATAATGCTGCTAGTTTTAAGAAGGAAATTAACTGGACTTGATTGATGCTCTAAGAGGTCTTTTCCAACCTTAATGATTCTAAGAAGGTCCCCAAGAACTCTCTTCATTGCATTACCTATTTATGCATGATGCAACAGTTTTGTCTAATTTAGGAGATTCCCACATGACATTAGAAAGCAGAAAGTGTCAACTCCAAAAGAGCAGGATGGGGACAGCAATTGTGACATATGACATAGCAAACCAGCCTAGGGCTGTGCTGGGGCTCCAATAACACCAGGTTTGCACAGTCCCAGGCATTGTTCAGCCCCCAGACAATTGCAATGAGGTGATCAAAACCAACTAGTTCAAAGAAGCTGGAACAAAAAGTTTCCAGTGAAAAGATGAAATGTGCTAAAGTCTGCGCAGGGCAGATTCCCAAGCATTCAGCATTAATTTGTTGATGTGGGGAGGAGGAATAAAGGAAGGATGAAAGAGGAAAATACAACAGCCCTTTAATAATCCAGAGCATTATAAGTATGCACAGCCATCTGGTG
The DNA here is from genome assembly GCA_013390105.1 of Tichodroma muraria. Taxonomy (NCBI): domain Eukaryota; kingdom Metazoa; phylum Chordata; class Aves; order Passeriformes; family Sittidae; genus Tichodroma; species Tichodroma muraria. The sequence goes on from WAAG01041329.1 coordinate 41,497, forward strand.
CAGTGAACTTCTATAACCCAGCTTTTCGAATGGAAATAGCCAGTCCATTTTCCCTGGACAGGCACTGAGTATTCAGCTGGAATCATGCACTAAAATTACAGCAGCTACAAAAACAATAAACACTAAGCTTTCCTCTCCATCCAGGGGCAGCTCCTCTAAGTGCAATGCTTAGGGAATAGCTGTTAAAATGGGGTAATACCACTTTTCAGCTTGGATCACTTTACGTCTCTTAAAAATGTGTCAGCAAGTTACAGCTGCACACAGGGGACTTTAACCCCTACCTTGACTGAAAAGTTGTCTATTAAGGAAGCTCAGGGTTAAGAGACCTGGACTTGGAAGGATGCAGGTGAAAAGACGAGACCGCCAAGTATACAGCATTGCAGACTGCCATGAAAATGGAATGAGTGGGAAAATTCCAAAGGTATTGCTCTAGCACCAGCTCACAGCAGTATTTGCTGTAGCTAAACTGGAAAACACCTGCCCCAGACTGTTCCTAACATCTGGGTATGCTGACATCTTCAGTGCTTTTATTCTCAAAAACCTCAAATTTGAGCTGACTGATGTTCTCCTACTCTGAACTATTACCATTAGAGAGTATTGGCTGTGAACCGAAGTCAATACGTGTTTCTACGTACAAATTCAGAGTAAGAGTTTAATTAAGAAATGGTGGTTCCTGACAGGGAGGAAAGATCTTCCCCAGGGAGGAAGAATATCTTTCATCATGCTGATTAGTGCAGTGGTAGGGGATGAACAGATAAGCTTATAACCTCCCACGTACACACAACCTCCTCCTGCAAGCTCCAAGCTGTCGGTGCACAAGCCCTGGGCGCTTACGAGGGAATGAACAAGGGGGAGTAAATCCTAAGACAGTCGTAGCTGCCAGTCCAACCCTTCCCTGCTCCCCAGCTGGCACCAGCTCTCCTCTGCTGCCCTGGACAGCTCCTTGAACCTCCTCAAGCACACAGATGAATCACAGAATCATAAAATATCTGGAGCTGGAAGGGACCCACAAGGATCAAGATGAGGAGCTGTGCTGTAAACACCAGCAATGTCCAAGCCCCAGCTGCCCCACTGTCTGGCTCGACTCTCCTTCCTTCCTTATAGTCACTCTTTCAGTTTCAACCAGAATCCAACCCTGTCATAGTTTCAGAGGGGTGAAATGATGCCTCTTTCATCTGAGCATTTCCTGAAAGCCCAGGTTTAGTGCTTCCCAAGTTAGGCCAGTGTGGCCCAATGTCATTCCTGGTTTTCTCTCAGAAAGCACTGTTTTGGGTAGGCAAGGTGGATATTACCCATTTTAAAGCAAACAAGACATCAGGAGACACTCCTAAGTAGGCTTGCTAGGTTCCCAACAACTCAGTCCCGGGTGACTGGTTTATAATTGTCTCTCCCAGCACTATTTGGGACACTTTTGTTAGAATTCAGAACAAGATAACAGTTATAGATCCCATTCCAACATATTTCTCTGTATTTTCTTCTCAAATTTCTTTCAGCATCCCAGCTATCCAGTGATGGAGACAGAGATCCGGCTGAAAAACAAAGTATGTCACTGACACTGCACCAAACTGCACATACATAAGAAGGAAAAAGGACAAACCAAAAATCCCTAATGTAACATATTTCTAATTCTGCAGCTATAATCTTATACCAACATGATCTCTTCCCCTGTTAAAGTCCTACCCTGTTCTTACCTACATTGTTGGGGTATTTCTATTTCCAAAAGAAGATTAAAACATTTCAGTTTGCTATGTGGAATCATACTACCTACTGTTGAGCCTTGCCATTCCCAGGTTCAAAAAGACTATGGAGAAGATCCAGGTGAGAGCTTCCAAGATAGCCAGGGGTCCTTGACACATGGCCTTCAAGAAAGGGTGAAAGGAGCTGGACTTGTTCAGCCTGACAAAGAGAAGTCGAAGGGCAATCTAACGGCATACTACATTTATTTAGAAGTAGTTACAAGGATTACAGAGCCACACAACAGGTCCAAACAAGGGGCAACAGGGAGAAGCTGTGCCTTGGAAGGTCTGTATCAGGAAATACCAGGGGAAGGGTGGTGCAGCCCTGGAAAAGGTCACCAGAGAGGTGGAGGATCTTCATCCCTGAAGCCCTTCAAGACTCAGGAAGACAAAGTCACAGCCAACATGACCTAGTGCTGGCAACACTCCTGTCTCAAGCTGAATGGGATTAGAGCTCTCCAAAGGTCTCTTGTAACCAAGGTTTCTATTACTCAAGTGCTTCTCTCCTCCCTGCCCTCAGCCAGCACAGTCATATCCCCTCCAGAGCAGCAGCACATCCCTCCTTCCCACACATATCCCAGCCCAGGCTCCATCCCACATGCTTAACAGGCTCAAGTGTGTCATGAATGCTTCAGAAATTAACATGTGCTGATCAGCTTCAGGTAAATTTGGACTGATATTCAATTACCTTTCCTGCAGGAAAGATGTGCTTTAGCTCTCTCTCCTGCTGAGCCACTAACTTTATAAAATTCATAGCAACTTTGAGTCCTTTACATTGCTCAAACTGGGTTGTCACTGACCTTAGAATTTAAATAGTTCATTCCAGAAGACTGAGAGACAGCACAGTTCCATAAACTTTGCTTCCTCGGGGAATCAGGGTGAAGGCAGGGCTGCAGCAGACACCCAAGGATCATCCAATCCCTCCCATGGTCCCCTAAGGATCCACCACAGATGCATCACTCCTGACAGATGACTGCCTCACTTGTTCTGCAAGACAGCTTTAGAAATCCTCTGGGTAAACATTTTTTGGAGTGGGAGACACCAGTGTTGTAAAAAGTTCAGTGTGAATCTTTCAAAGTGCCATTTAAGGCTCTTGTTTGACATAATCTGGAAAAGAGATTATTCTTCTTCCTCTTTGAAGCAGCCTTTTTCATATTTGCAAACTGCTATGACAACATGTTCCCTAGGCCAAACAGCCAAAAATGTTTCAGTCTTCCGGAGACTGTGGTTCTTTGACTCGCAGTTGTTTTTGTTGATCTTCTGTCAAGCCTCTCCACTTGGCCCGTGGTGTTTTTGAAGTCTGCTGCCCAGAAGTGTCAGAGCTTCAGCTTGGCATCTGCAGCAGCCACTAAACACAGCAGGCTCACACCACACGCTGCCTTTCTGTCCACACACTTCAGAACATTCACCTTTTCCCACAAGTATGATACCACTCTCACGTAATAGTTTGTGATTCACAGACAGATCCTTTTCTGAGAAGTCAACACCTCCCAATTTTCTGTCCTTCACCTGTTTTTGTGCACTAACTTACTCTCACTTAAAAAAAAAAAACAACAACAACAAAATACCCTGCACCTGCTACTGAATTACTCAGATTTGATAGGATTATCTGGAACTCAATGCCCTCTGCAGCCCTTCCCATTCAATGTCATCTGCAAATACAATGAACATACCTGCACTTCCCTCACCTGGGTTGGTCAATAAACCCCCAAATACCTCTGGACCTTCAGCCATTTCTAGAACCACCATCATTACCATGTTCTACTTTGTTGATGAGCCACCAATAAGTAAATGCCACTTTTAACACAATAGGTTTGGGGAAATACAAGATTTGGTCCCCAGGCTCTCCCTGCTTCACAGTTCATTTCCAGAAAGGAAGTTTTCAGAGACCATGGAACACTTTCATGGAATAGCTGAAGATCTCTCCAGTATCAGATCCATCCTTGCCAAGCTCCAGTGCCAAACACTGGAGGTATGAGAACTCCTATAACTTTGGAAGAGGACCTTGCCATGAAATTATTTTACATTCTCAGCCAAGTGTCAAGTTTTCCTTAGTTTTGCAATACCAGCCTCTCAAGCAAAACAGTAGCTGAAGAATGCCACCAAGAATTCCTGAAGCTTGCAAAGTTTAAGGTGAATGAAAAAAAAATAAAATATGAAGGACTAAGTGCAGAGAGGTAAGAAACCGTAACCCAGGCACTCCTATCAGCACTGATAAAATGGTATGTAAAGTTTTCTGAGTCATCCCAGCTGTAATGAGAAACCTTTCTCACATGTGAGCCACATAACCATTCTCAAAATGATCAGACTATTAAAAAGTTTTTAAGAAATTACTCTTCAGACACAGTCAAAGGTAGGAAACACAAATACTTTTATCAGAAAGCTCAATTCTACCTTTTTTGAGATATAAAACCAGACTCTTTGGTTAATCACTTGAAGTGCCTGAAGCACTGGAGCACTGGATGTGTGGGGAGTACCATGATTATGGAAGTTCATGAGCTGTAGACACACAGCCAGGCACGGTTCCACACCAGCACTTTGGGGAACCCTGCAGAAACAGCAGGTATCTCTTAACAGCCACCTCCACAAGGTTCTGCCTCTCCTTGACTTGTGTGAACGGCTCTCATGTCACCAATCAACACTAATCTGGTGCATTAGTAAAAGCTCAGTTTTCAGGAAAATCTATAAAAACATCCATTTGAAATGACAAAGGTATTGGAAAACATGCCTGGTTTTTCTACCTTGTCACTCACTCGGGGCAGCAGGGGGCAAAGCATGGGGGTGGTGAGAGGGGAGAGAGGAGGAGCAGCTCATGCTCCAAACCAGGGAACTCGGAGGCACCACTGCCAGTTTGAACCACCCCTCCCAGCTCCAAACAACTAATCCAGTTCCCTCTGTCTACAGCCTCAATTCTGCAATTGCAATCTTGTCAGATTTAGGGATTTCAGGGATTAGGTAAAGAGACTGCCAAGAAAACCTCCGGGCTTAGGAAGCACCTTTTCAGCCCTGTGGCTCAACATGAACAGAAATTCCCCAAAACAGTTTTTGCAGTTGAAAAGAGATGTCATCTATGCAATATTAAAACCTTGACTTCCTACCTATGCCAAGCACGCTGCTTAACTCCTCCTTCATCACGTCCCAGGGCAGGAGCACACTGCAAATGCTAGGGAAATCCCAAATTCCAGTCAGAGGAAATCTAAAACACCTTTCAATGCCAGATTCTTCCAAATATACCAAGGTTCAATTGCTTCTCTCTGAGGCAGGGTCAATTACAGGCCACAAAGTGATTTGCAGCAAGGTACATGTTCGCAGCCATTCACCACAGAGCTTGGTTTTGATTAAACAAAAGTGGCTTTTAATCCGCAGCAGGGGCAGCAGCTGGAACTACAGCCAGGTGCCAGCTCTGCAAAACCTCAAAGCCTCAGCTTGGGGCTCAGAACAGAATTCGGAAGATGCTGTAATTTCCTCCAGAGTGCAACACTTTTACAGCTCCACCCTGAAAGCTCACTTTAAAAAATTTTATAGGTGCCAGCCAGTCCTCTCTGTGCCCCTAGAGTTGCAATGCTCTCTGAGTGTTGTACTTCCATACAATCATTTGGGGCCTCAGGTCCTCAGCAGAGCAGGTCCAGGAAATCCAGCTGCAGCTGTGCAGCTGTACCCCAATCCACTCACCCCACAACCTGTGATAAACTCCCGTGTGTGCCACAGCAACGAGAGGACCAGACGAGTGCTCACACCCTGCCCAAGGGCTGACCTGGCTCAAGCCCACTGCCAGGAGCAGCTGAACTTCCAACAGACTCCAACCCCAGGGTAACCATTTCCAAGGGAGAGGAAGAGGGGACAGCTGCTGCATTTAGGGACAGGTTTCCTGTAGGCCACAGCTCTTCCCATGTGCAGAATTAACACATATTCTTACTCTCTGAACCTTGGTCCTAAGTCAATGAGTGTGCAATAGCACGTCTTGCCTCAAAATACACCTCCACTAAGGTATCAGAAAAAACAACACATCTGAGCCACAGCTGGGAAACCAAGGACTCAATCAGCCAAAGGTAAAAAAGGAAATGGCCTAGGCTATTTTTAGGCAAATGTAAAGGAGTCAAAGGCACCAATGGTAGCTGATAGTTCAAATCCTTTCTGTTAATAATGTGTATTCTGTACAGAGGCAGCTTAATATTCTTTTTCTACCCTACCAATGTCCCTTTATCCCTACATCCCTAATTCTGCAGAAATACTATTCCACCATTAACAGGATTTTATAGGGCCTCCAGATGAAGGAATGAAAATATATGTCAAACCACAGCACTACTGTAAATCCCTTCCCCCCAGATGGGGCTCTTGCCTTCCTCCATCCTTATATTACGTGCCATATATTGTGCACCACTTCCCCAAACCCAGTCTTTCACCCCAAAAATCTTAACCAAAATGCTCAGCTGCTGTCCCTCACTCTGCCTTGAACCTACAGGTACTACTGAAATGGACAGCAGCCCTAAGGAAAAAGGGCTGTGAATGAAATCATCGGGAAAAAAACCACATTCCTCTTCCCCATGGAGATTCCTTCCCTGCTTGCTTTGTTTCTAGAGGCTTTGAGGCTTAGACAGAGTTTCCACCCTGTCCTGATGACATGCAAAATTCTATGAAATATAAACTGCTAACACTGAGTGTTGCAGACTGCAGCAGTATGGAAATGGCAGATGTAGGCAGAGAAAGATCATCCCTCTCCTTGCTTACCCTGCCCTAGAACTGGAGGTTCTCTTCACTCTTGTGTTGCAACATAAGCTGAAGTACATAGCAAAAAGGTAAAAGGAGTGATTTTCAAAAAGGCCCTTGTGACACCAATTCTGTTGGAGGAAACAACCTTCAAAAAGAATAAGATGCAGCCAGAGCAAGGGACTTGAATTTCAAATGCATGTGCTGGTTTCAAAGCCCTTTCACTGCAAAAGGTATGTCTTTACCTGTAAATAAATGCAGCATGCTGAGATTTTTCAGGAGCACGGTCACTGATACATGCAGGAGGATGGAGGATTTTCCAGGTTTTAACTGAGGTTATCACGTTTCCAAAGATGTCCCTTCCTGCAGAGGGAGAGATCTGGACAAGCACTTCAGCTCTTGGAGATGGAGCAACACAAACACACCTACCCTCACACCCACTGAGCTGGTACATTAAAAGAAAAGAAAGAGCAGAAGCCAAGAGAAGTCCATTTATTGGGCTGGCCTCAGTGTTCTGTGCCTGGCTTGGAGAGAAGCTTTCATCCTGTTCAAGTGCTCCAGCTCTTCAAAGGAGAGCAGAGTGCCCTTTTCAGCAGAGCCCTGCGACTGCAGCTCGCCAACACTCTCGTTGTTCTACTTCAAAATCACCGCTTTCACACAGCCATGTGAAATGCAAAAGCACATTCCTCTATAAATTGATGGGTTTTTACTTCTTCCAGGCTAAGGGCTCAACAATTTATATAAAAACAATTCTTCCCTACACAGGAAAAAAAGCCAGCTCTAGTTTTTAGGAAAAAAAAAAGCCTGCATTACTCTAAGAACAGGACCATTGTAAAACACTTCTACCATCTAATGTGGCTCACAGGAAAAAACAGCAGCTGCTGTAAGTAAAAAGCTCTTTCTTCCCCCAAGAAGGCTAAAACGGTGGTCCCAGAAACTTGTATGCTCATGCCAATAAGTACTGCAAATGTGTTTTAAAATCTTGCCTTCAGCTGCCCCGTCCCTGTTTTCTTTGTTACACTATATTCAACAGCCTGAGCCACTCAAACTCCAGGGAAAAGAATGGAAAATTGGCCACCCTGCTGCTTTGAAATCTCTCCTCTCTTCTGGCACAGACATCAGAGCCCAAGGTGATGACTGCCCTGCAAAAGCATCTAATGGGTCTAAAGACCATCTTGGCTCAGCCATGGAGGGCAACACCACGTGTCAGTGTGGCCTTCTGGAGACCCCACGAGGGAGGGGGCCTGCTGCATCCAGACCCTCCCAGGCACTGAGCCAGCTGAGAACTTCCAGAAGAATCAGGTGGCTTCGCACTGAGCTCCTCTTAGAGCAAAGAACAGCTCTACACTTCGCAAAGGAAAACCTTCAATAAAGGAGCTTTTCTGGTCTCTTGTACATACGGGACTTTATCTCCTGTATTAAAAAATATATATAGGACCAAGGCAGCATTAGAGGGCAGTGGTGCTTCTCTGTTCCTTGGTTGTATTTTAAACTAGCTTTGAATGTTTTCCCAAAGACATACTCCAGTCCAAATTCAGGGAAGCCAGTCTGCCTTACTGCCCATCTTAAACAGGAAATGTACTGCAAGATCACCAGAGTTTTCCCTCTTTCAGGGCAGTTGCTATCCTTGAACTAATTTAATTAGCACATAACATATTACAGAAAACTTAATGATATGTAATATTAAAGGTATGAAGAGCAGGAAAAAATTTGGACAGATTTCTGGGACAAACTAAGTATAAAATAGAAAATAAACCTAATACAGTATGAAATAATTTTTTTTCCTAAACTGGCATATTTTGATAAAGTGATCATACTTTTATCAAACAACTTTTAAAACAACAAAAGACTGATTTTCTTTTTAATTACATAGGCATATGTAATTCATTTTAAGTGACTGAAAGTACAAACATGCAGGAATCACTCCAGGACTGGCAGCCAGCCAGACCTGTCACAGCATCAATGCAAAACTTATTGCATTGCAAAACTTATGTACAAAGCCTCATCCAAAGTTTCAGAATGCTCCTCCTATACTGACTGAATTCTCCTGAAAGTGATAAGGATTATGGAGAGATTTTCTCTGATGTGCAAGTATAATTTTATTTCCTCTTACAGGAGACCAGTTTCTACAGTAAAATACAAGTATGCAGAATAAAAAGTTAAGTTGCCACTATACATTTCCGTCTGTAACTTTGAGGGGAAGGAGGTTACCGAAAATAATTACAGTTTCTTTTTGTTGCTTGTGCCTTTTTTAGATTAAGTTGTTCATTTGATTGGAAATCCAACCACAGTCATCATAATTCATAATGCAATGACTGATCAGTCCCTCTGGGGCGGGATGGGCAATTCAGCAACCAGCTCCCAACTGAGTCAGAAGCAGTCTGGGTTCAAGCTCTACCACATTCTCTCTCAAAACGTTGAATAAATGCAGGAAATCAATACCAAAATTTGACAAGCCTGTCACCTGTCTCCTCCACTATGTGTCACAAGGGATTTGAGGGATTACAAATCCTCCACAGTCTTTTAACCAGCCCCCACAACGAGGACAATTACAAGGATACTTTGGGAACACTGCAGATGTGCTTGGGTAAGGACTCATCTTGTAAGCTGCCTTGGAATAGCTTTATTTTTATCTTGCTTTCTGCCAGGTAGCACAGGCAGTTTGTTTGCTAATGCACTGCCTGCACTCTCTGTGCCTCCTGATTCTGCTATCTGCTGTAGGCAGGAAAAACTGCTTGGGGAGAAAGTGGTTTATCTTTTTACTCACACAGACTGAGTTCGTTGTTATGGGAACACCATTCATGCTACTCATCCAGAGTAACTTGGTTTTCCTGTAACTAAGGGCACTCTTCCAGCATGAATCTATCCACACAGGATCTGTGGAGTTCACTCAACACCTGCATTTAACTTGGTGCTTTAAACTCCAAGTAAGGGCAGAAGATCATTAACATTCTGAACGTTCAAGGAGAGAAAAGTAGAAATGCCATGCACATATAATTTGCAAGTCAGGCTTCTCCTCTGACCTTTGGTCATTCTCTCTGTCAATGTGTCTTCCATGAATTCGTCCAGTTGCTCTTCAAGCTCAGGTAAACTTCCAAGGTCCACAGCCTTCGCTTTCACCCTCTGAATAATCTGGATCATCAGAGACTGTGCAGGTTTGTTAGGGAACTTTCTCCTGCTGGCTTTTAGGCAGAAGGGAACAAATCCTTCAATCTTCACTGTTTTTGTGCTTCCCTATGGAATTTACCACATATTTCACATCTGTGCTTATCAGCAAACAGCTGATCCATGCAAAGGCCACTATCACAATACAGCTGCAAAATTCCTTCAAGAAATTTTGGTGAGGATTTTTATCAAAAACCATTGGAAAATCTAAGTCACAGAAAACCAGATTATCTCTCGACAGGCTGCTAAGTCCCTTGCAGAGCTCCTACAGACTTGCAATGCCCAACTTCCTTTATATATCAAGCATGTCTCTCCTATCAATGCATCCCCTAGTATCATTATTTAGAACAACCTTTTTTGGTTATTTGATTAAGACATGTTCCCACAGCAGCACACACCAACCTCACCCACTGTGAGCATACCACAAAAAGCTGATTCTGTTTTATGAATAGGAGAACAGCCCATGAGAGAAATTATTTGCCCAGATCAGATATCAAAATCAGAACGATCCATACACCTTAGCTAAGTTTCCCAATTTAACTACAGCATACATTATCTTCCACTTATTCCATCAATTTTCCCAGGTGTGTAAAGCAACATAAAAGTTCTGTATTCAACAGAAGGAGAAGCTTTGAAACAGAACCAGAGCAAGCCCGTCCTAGGCAGGATAATGATGGTCCAATCTTCAATTTTGCACTTTCAAATTCAAAGGAAACTAAGAATGGAATTCCAGCTTTATTCCTCGGTCAACTTTTTAAGCTACAAAGAGATCCCAGAAATCAGTTTTAACTCCGAGATTTCAATTAAAAATTAAGCTAAATAACGATGGCCAAACATTCTTTTTAGTAAGTTCTAACAAAACAAGTGAAAAAGAATGATTTTGCAGCAGGCTGCATTCAAAGCAGTGTCAATAGCTCACATAACCCTTACTCAGGATGCTCAGGAGAAAAAGCACACCAAGTTATAAAGCCAGCTGTCCTTCCTTCCTCATCCTAGCCTTACTTGAAACAGTTGAAAAAGTACAAAAGGAGATACAAGGGATAATCAGAGCAGTGATGTCAGCAATACCTGAATAACCTATTGTGGGAGACCTCTCCTATTGATCTGCTAATGGCCTCTTCAAACAGACCTCACACTACAGGAACAGGAGCCGGGGTAAGAGGGTCCCAGTCAGAAAGCAATTACATTAGCTGGACTTGAGATCACTTGTTTTTCCAAGAATATGGAGCTGCTTCTCAGGTCAGCGTGCATCTTGGCTTTTGTTCCTCTTTCAATACAGCTTTGTCCTCTGTGACCAGGTTTTGGGGTCAGACTTTGCAAAAAGCAGGACTCTGCACCAAGACTCAGGGCACTGCTGCTGCCTGCCATGGTACAGCTTGAAGACAGCTCCCTCCTTCCCCACTGGAACTTGTCAGAGCCACACAGCTCAAGCTGTCAGCTCTGGGCACAGTAGTTCACAGGTTTCTTTCAAGATTTCCTCTTCTGTTTCAGATCCTCAACCTCAAGATTACAGAGAAGAAAAGCAGTTGTTCCCATGAAACCTCTGCTCCTGCATCCATCCAAGACAGATGCTTTCAGCAATGCACTTGAGTATTCTGCCCACTCTTGCTCCAAAGAAACCAGGACTTAGAGCTCCTGCCATTCCCATTAGTCTGACAAACTTATCGACAACCTCATTTCTGACATCTTCCCATTCCTTCCAGTGTAACACAAAAAAAGAAGAGCCATTGCCTGTGAACATCAAAAACTCAGAAGCATTTAAAATCCCAGAAGTTGGCTTTAAGAGTGCTGGTAAGATTGTGGGAAACACAACAGACACCTTTAAACCTCTGGCTCACTTTATTTTCTCCTAGAATTTATTCACAAAATGAGCAGTCTCTTTACTGCACCTCCTGCCAATACCTGCCTACAGTCAAGCCATGTGCAATTTAGGGGCATAGGCTTAATTACACTGGTAAATTAAAGCATCCATTTTCCCTGGCTCTAGAGGAACAGAAAGAATCCAGGCAACAGATACATGCTGCTGGCTGACACATATTTGCTTTCCAAGCAGTAAAGCACTGACAGCTTTCTAAAACAACCACTCATGTCACACACAGTATCCATAACAGCCCCCTAAAGTGTGTAATTTGTGATGGCATAACAAGTAAAATGCCTCAGGCTTGTGCACTGACACTTTCAAAATAGAGTTTAATGCTTTCTCTGTGGCATATGTGCCACAACCAACAAGTCTCCAGTGGCCTAGTTGCAATTCACAATATTTCTCAAAAACAGTTCGTTCTGACACAAGGACCAGTGGACATCAAAGTAAATTACCCCAGGGAACCTTCAAAACACGCAATTCACTCTCTCCAGATTACCTATGACTGCACTGAATTTGTTCAAACCCCCTTCAAATATCAATTTTTTTGGAGTAAGGGCCCTAGTCTGTTAACTCCAAACAGAAGCCAGGCCATGCCTTTGGTTATTCACACTGCCTTTTTACACATGCTTTTCAGCTCTGTATTTTTATTCAGAGAACACAGACCTGCACTCAACAGTCGAGGGCATGGCATGGCAAGGACATGACAATAGCAACACTCATTCCTAGTACCAACTGGGTTTTGATCAGAAGCGTGGATACGTTATTTGGAAGTCTTTAACTTCAAATTGTTACTTCTGAAGAGCAAGAAGCGCCTTCAGGCCCCACTATCAGTAATAGAATGCCTAAAAATTATCCCCCAAGACTCTTCTTTCCATACTTATCTATGAAAACTATCCTTCAATCCTCCATTTTCTCACAAACCAAGCTCAGGAAGCAATGCAGATCCATTTCCAAAATAACCCCATCTCCAGATAGAAGCAGCAAGTGCCCCTTGCCTGCCATAACCCTGTCTTTCAGCATAGCTGTTTTCCATACTACACTTGGATTTGTGTCAGAAATCAGACTAGTGATACATGTGCCACATTTCAAACGCCCTGGCACAAGTTTGACCTGCAAAGCCTCAAACAGCAGCTTATCACAGCCAAGGTTCCCCCAGCTAGAAACCCACAAGCATCCCAGTTCTGTTCTACAGCAAGTTTCCTCTTTCTGTGCACACATTTTTTTAAAGGAGCTCACTATGCTGCACTGGGAGCAGACAGAAAACGGGAAAGGATTTTAAAAGCCAGAATCACAGATTTTTTTAACCCTGGTAATGCTACCACCCACACGACAGCCAGCCTTTGGTCATCACAAAGACACACTCAGGGAGAGCTTCTTGCTTGACTTCCCCCACCACACACTCACCTCGCCTGAGTAACTGTACTTTCCCTTCAGGATCTGCCGGTACAGGCGGGTGCGGTTGTCGTCCTCAAAGGGCATCGTGCCACTGAGGAGGATGTAGGAGATCACCCCCAGCGCCCACATGTCCACGGAGTTCGTGTAGGGCTTCCTGACCAGGATCTCGGGAGCAATGTACTCCGGGGTCCCACACGTGGTTTTCATCAGGCAGTCATCTCCCTTCTTCCGCGCGCTCGCCAGCCCGAAGTCCGTGATCATGATCTTGGAGTCTGTTCCCGGGTGGTAGTACAGCAGGTTCTCCGGCTTCAGGTCCCGGTGGGTGATCCCCAGCGTGTGCAGGTACCTCACCCCGTCCAGCACCATCTGCAGCACCCGCGTGGCGTCCCTCTCGGTGAAGGAGCCCTTGGCGATGATGCGGTCGAAGAGCTCCCCGCCGGTGGCCAGCTCCATGACCATGTACACGCGGTCCTGGGTCTCGAACACCTCGATGAGCTGGATGATGTTGGTGTGGCGGACGCGCCGCAGGACGCTCAGCTCCGACTCGCACACCTCGCGCCCCTCGCGGTACTTGGTCTCGATCATCTTGATGGCGTAGGGCTGCTTGGTGGCCTTGTGCTCCACGCGCACCACGCGGCTGAAGCTGCCCCTCCCGATCAGCGCTTTAATGTCGTACTTGGCCGTCACTCGGGGGTCGAACTTGGCGCGGTACTTGGCCACTTTGTTCTTGCGGGGCTCGGGCTGCTGGGCGGGCAGCGCGTTCCCGGGGTAGGGGTTGGTGTGGTGCGGAGGGGAGGGAGAGCCAGCTTTGATGACAGCCCCGCAGTCATCTTTGATGAAATGCTTGTATACGTCGCTGTGGCCCGTGTAAGGTTCGACTTTTTTAACCAGGTCTAGCTGCACATCTTTGGGGGGCTCGGGAAGCACTTTGCTTGTCCCACAGCCCATCACTGACTGGTGTTAATTCCCTATCAAGGCATGTTCCCAGGGGAGCATCCGTGGCAACCACATCCGGAGCGATTCCCACATTTGAATCTTAGAAAAAGAATGAGAAGAAATTAAGAGGAATCAAGGTAGTGAAGATTCAGATGGAGGGAAAAATCAAAACAATAGGGCCATGCTATCACAAACTGAGAATATGGGGTTTTCACTTCTCTCTACTACAGAACACGCACAGTGCTCTGCTGCTTTCATCACAAGTGAGTGAAGGCAGTGCCTACAAACACCCAATCGTGGCCAGAACAGACGTGTCCATGGAAATCACACAGTACCTCTCCTTATTAGAGATTGTTTGTTTTCTACTCCCTGCTGAGCACTGAATCAGTCACAGAGCAGTTAAGGCTGCATAAAACTTCTGGAGGTCTTTTAGTCCAGACACAATTGCTTAATAAAAATCAAATAAAGGACAAAGTAAAGGATTTTCTTTAGTTTGGTTAGATCTGCTCAACTTCCTCAGTCAGCAGTCAATCCATATCCTACAGTTCTGAGTTTGCTCACCAGAAGGTCCACAGGGTAGCTCAGCCACTTGTTCACTTAACACATTTTCCCAAGATTTTCTTTATATTAAATTTGTACACTGTCTTAAACCTCTCCCTACTTTGCTGCTGGGGATCAATGCAATAGCAGAAGAGGCAGGGAACATAGAGCCAGAAGCACATTGGTTTTAAGGTGCATTTTATCACTGAACTTGCTGCAGTCCCTGCTAAAAGGGAGATGTTCACTTGTCCAGAGAAGCTTTTAGTCAGCAAGTCCCTCATCCTCCAGACCCTGAGAAATCAAGGTGGGCTTTCATATCTTTTAACAATCTCAATTTTGCTTCATTTTACATCTTTAGGCACCAAGTGGCACTTCTGGCTTTCCACACGGAGCTGCCTGTAAGAAGTGGAATTTCTACCAGCTATTCCAGACTAGGAGCTCTTGCTCATCACACTATACCCAAAAAAACCAAACCAGCTGCACTTGGGCAAGTCCTTATGTGCTGCTTAAAAAAATATGACCTGTCAGGAGACAGGGGAGCCACATGTGGCTCTGGCAGTCACTGGGCAGTTTCACATTTGCCCTTTTTGACTCGGAGCCCATCAACATGTGCCTGAGCCTTCAAAGGAGGCTACAGAAAACCATTAGCCTTTGAAATGTGATTTTAGGTCTTACCATCACCAGGTTTATCTCCACTCACACACCACCTCTCCAAGCAACTGCTCAGCATGAACAGCAGAAAAGGAACCCCAGCCGGTCTTCCATCGGGAGAAGCAAGTGGAGAAATAATAAATGTTTTAAAGGGACACCTGGAAGGAGTTCAGACTCCTCATGCAATCTGGAAAGAAAATCAGGCTTTAGTTAAGACTCAGTTCTATAATTGAACATCATCAAAGTAACTTCTCAAGGGAAAATTTCCCTCCTGGCAGCATCCTGAAGTCAAACAACCCAGCCATGCACAGACATGCCTATAGTAGGGTGCAGGCAGTAGAAATAAAAAACAGCTTCACAGAAAGGTTAGCTGACTTTCACCAAGCACTGCCCTGGAGGTGGGGCTTCATTCAGATTAAAGCACCATGATAAAAAATTCAGAGCTCTGGCTAGTCTGGAATAATGCCTCCCATGGACAGTTTTCCCAGCATTATTGAACCTTAAAGCATATTAAATTACCAGAGAAATGGCATGAGAGCATCCATAAACAAGATTATTACAGAGCAATTCAACATGTAGAGGGCTTGTGTAAAACATCCCACCCATAAATAAAACAAAACAGAAGGATCAAACACTTGAAAATATCATCTATAAATCCATTAAAGGCATTAACTGAGATCTGGCAGCAACTCCAGCATGTCAGTGGCTCCTCCTTGTACACTTGAGTGTTCCAGTGAAGGCTACAGAACCCCAGAGCTGCACAACAGAGTCAGCAAGAAAAGGCTTAACTCCACATTACTGCAGGACATGCTCCTGTATAGTAATCACCAAGAACGTGGGGAAAGGAATTAAGATAAATTACAAGCATTACAAGCTCTCCGAGTGGGAAATCACATACTTGGCAGGTGGCAAACTACTTGAGCTACAGCTGGAAGTGGTGGGAAGGAACACAGGATTTATGCTTCTCCCCTTGGAGATTCAGCTCCTCACCTGCCGTCTCACTAAGACATCTCAAATGTGCCTTGACATAAATCTGACATAACGTGGCGTTCCCAGTGCGAGCTTCTGGTGCACTTCAGAGGGAAAACCCGCGGCTGGGGCTGCTGCAGCACCGCAGGCGCTGTGCCGGAGCCAGGGGATGGCCAGAATCAGCCAAACAAACCGGGATTCCCAAAACTGTTTTCAGGACTCATCCCAACCTAGACCGTTTGTCGCTATACTGGAAAGGGGACCCAGGGCCGGACCGGTGCCGGGAGCTCGTTCCGCAGTAGGTTCGACTCCAGGCCTGGGAAGCACCGGGCCCGCCCCACCGAGGGGAGACTCCGGGAGCGGGCAGGGCTCCCTCCCCGGCCCGCCCGTCCCCGCGGCC
>WAAG01041329.1:58169-102158 GCA_013390105.1 Tichodroma muraria
GTAATGACACACTCCACAGAAACGTCATTGTTTGTTTCAGAGCTGCCCCAGCCTGGGTGTTCGGTGTTATTCCACAAATCCAGCAGACTCCACCGGACTTTCTGTGCCATTATTTACCCGGAGAAGTTCAGAGTTAGTAACTTCCGAAGGACAGCCCCTCCATTAAGATTGGTTAATAATTTCTATAGAAATCACATAACTCCAGCTAACTTATACTTAGGGGAAGGGTCTTTATCTCAACAGGGTCTTTTTGACCCGTAGCACGATTTTTAGTGTTACAATGAAGATAGCTCAGCTCTAGGATACACGGACATGGGGTATTTTGCCAAGTTAGCAATGTTTACATAGGCAAACATCAACATCTCAGTTTATTACATCCCTAAATCTTATTAGTTCCAGGATGTGCTTGAATGAGGGAGCTGGCTGCTGCCTGTTCCACTCTCCTTTTTTGCTGATTAGGCTTGAAAGTGTACAAAGGTCTTACATCAAAGAACATCCTGCCTTAAGATAATATTGACATATTGCATCCGCATTTTGCAACACTGGGACCCTCTTCAGCCCCGTGGGCTGAGCCGGTGGCCTCTGGCAGGGGGGATGGTCCCGCTCCCCATGCTCCTGCTTCGGAAGAGCGGCCGCAGTGCCTCTCCTTTGGAGCCAAATCCAGCTCTGACAGCTCCCCAGCAGCGCCTTAGAGCCCACAGCCCATGGAGCAGCTCCGACGGCTCCCCACTGGGCTGTGGGACTCTGGAAAAACATTCCCTTTGCAAGAGAATTGCCCGGAAGCATTGGTCCTTTTCCTTGGCAGGGAAAACCCGGTCCCTGTGGGATAGCTCTTGTGCACAGCAGAATAACGAGGCACATTCCTTTCTCCTTTCTTTGCCCCAGCTACTAAGTGCCACAAAACCCGCAAAGTTTGCTTGGTAACTGCCTGTGGACTTTCTTCCTAATATCCTTTCCTCATCCTCAGACAAAACACTCCACGTCCCGGCCCTGGATGACCTGAAAGCAGGGAGACGAGGGATGACACCTTGCAGGGATGCTGACAGCACTCCTTTCCCTTGGGGACATACAAACGCAATGCTGTTGGGCTTGTTTTCCAGCCTGGCTGTCACGTCATTCCCGAGGCGGTTCAGGTGGAGCGGGGCTATTTTCACACGCCTACCATGCTTTTAAAAATAGCCGGGTTTATTTTAATGCTCCTGGGATCTTCGGCTGTTTTAAAATGATTAGTAAGTCATAATGTAGTAAAAGTTGTACCTGCTGATGCACATTATTGTCATCAGCTTCTTCTCCGTGTAATTCCCGACAAAGCACGGAAACATGTGAGGGTTGAGAAGGGGCTGTCTGGGCTGGAGATCTGGTGAGTTGTGCAGTTCTCTGCAAGGGAAACTCCCCAGTTCTTGTCCCACACAGTAATGGTAGGTAGGTTTTCAGCCCTCTAATCCTCCTGCTTTCTTTCTGGAGATGTTTCCACAGCCACACCCCCCGCGCTGTCCCTGAGAGGCAGCTTAACCTGTGTCTGACGTGAAACCTTGCACGTGTCCCTGTTTAATTTGATCCTGTCATTTTAGGCTGCTTCTCAAGGTCATCCCAGCTTGGTTCCACCAGCGTGTCCCTCTCTGTCATCCTGGCTGGTGAGTGTAGAGCAGTGGGCTGCCTCACCTTGGCCAGGGGTGCTCACACAGGGATAAGTGCTCTGCAAGGATACATTTCCCTCAGGGGATGCATCTTCCATTAGTCACTTCCTCACAGCTTTGTTTCCTGACCAGCCTCATGGGAACACTGAATGAGGCAGTTCTGGATGGATCCATCACCGCTGAAAAATGTCAAAGAGCCAACAGGCATCGAACCCTTGGGCCAGAACCGCAGACTTCTGAGAACCTCAATCAGAGCAGCTCTTGTATTATTTAAGCTGTGGTGGTCCTCTGAGACCCACTGGAGCCAAGAGAACTTCACACCAGACATCCGCACAAAGCCAACATCCGCCTGGCAAAGCACCCAGGGATGAGACGGGGAAGTGCCCGCTCATCCGTGTGATCCACTGCCTGCCAGGTCAGGCACCTGGTTTGACTTTGGGGTCATTGCCTGTTGATTCCTGATGCTTGTTACTCCATCTAGAGCCTTTCCTGCATCTACAGCAGGAAGTTTTCTGACCAGGATAAGCACCTTGGTGCTAAGGCCACCGGCCGTGAAGCTCCGAGCACTGAGAGGCTCTGCAGCCGCTCATCCTGCCAGGCTCTGGGTGCTTGGGCTCCCACCAGCACTGCTCCAGCCAAAAACCGTTTGGTTTTTTTCTCCCTTCTCCAAGAGGGGACTGGTAACAGGTGTCTGATACACTCACAAAGCAATGCTGTGCTTGGGCAGGGTCTAACAGCAGGTTTTCCTGCCAAACAGGCTGTTGTCTCCTTGTCGTTTCTTTTTTTGCCTCCCCCTTCCAAGATGCCGCTCTCCCTGGAGAGGAGCCTCCCCCTGCTCTTCTGTGCTGACCCCTTCAGAAATCCCTTGCCAGCTCTGATGCCCAAGACCTACAGCCTGCCTCCAGCCTCATGGGAAGGATTCAGCCCTTGAGGCAGGAAAGTCTGGGAAGAATCACAGAATCCTGGCATGGTTTGTGTTGGAAGGGACCTTTAAAGGCCATCCAGTTCCAAACCCCTACCGTGGGCAAGGACACCTTCCACCAGACCAGGTTGCTCAGACCCCTATCCTTAAACACTTCCAGGGATGGGGCAGGCACTACTTCCCTGGTCCTGCAACCTGGCTGCTCCCTCCTGAGAGCTCTCATCCCTCTGCAAGGGTGGGTTCCCTTAGGGTTTTGTATCTCCTGTTGGTGGCTTCTTCATGGCTTCTGTGGAAGCTGCTAAAGGCAGGCTGGGACCAGCAGGGCCATGCTGGGTACCCACAGGTGGAGGATCCTCTCTCCCTGGAGATGCAGAGATGCTCCAGAGCTGGCTCCAGCACTAGCATAAGCCCTGCTTGGAGTGGGAACTTCAGAGCTCTGTTTGCATCCCACAACTGCCTATGGTGCTGCCAGCTGACTCCAGAGTCTCACTGGGGTGCAACAAGCTGTAATTCCCTATGGAATGATGGGAATGGCTGGAAGCACCTCCAGCATCCCCCAGCACCACAAAGCTGCCTGGGATATTGCTGCACATCCTGAGCATGGGGCAATGTGGAGATCCCAGGGCTTCCTGCTGTGCCAGGCCATAGGAAGCCAGGAGAACAGGGCCCCTCATCTGCCATCAAGTGGATGGGGTGAAGCAGGAAACCTGAATTTCCTATGAGCTGCATCCCTGCTCTGTGTGGCAGCAAGCCCGAGCCCCAGCAGCCAGCCCAGGCCAGAGCTCAAGGTTGTCCCAGCAAGGCTGAGCAGAGGTCGTAACGGGAGGATGTTCAATTAAAGCTGCTTAAAAAAGAAATCCAACTTTCCATATGCCTCTCTGGAGAATAAAACAGCCCCAAAGCTGAGCGCAGATGGGGTGCCAGGCGGGGGGCTGAACACAGCCCCCACAGCAGAGGTGACTCCGGCTCAGCTGTTCCCACTGCCTCCAATCCACAGGGATTGAGGTTGTCTTTTGGTGTTTCCTTATGGAAAGTTGGACATTTGGCTCAGCAGAAATCCCCATGCAAACTCGGACAGTGGCCAGCCCTGTGACATTGTGTCCTCCACGCTGTGCTTGTCTTCCAATGCTCCTGCTCCCCCTGGGGTGCCAGCGAAGCTGGAGGTGGCAAAACTGGTGCCTGGTTGGGGATGCCAGGCTGGGACAGTGACACTGGGGCCATGGAAGGGCAAGGAGCCATCCCCCCTCTGATGGTGGCCTCCACACCAGTCTACCCAGTTAGAGAAACCCAAGTGCATCCCCACAGTTGAGGAGTCATTCCCCAGCTGACAGCTTCATAGGAGGAATTTCCCTGGCTGAAGGAATGGAGGATTCAGCCATCGTGTGGCAGAGGTGGTGGGCGGCATGGTGGGAGGTCGGCCTTCATGTCACTGTGCCACGTGTGCTGTCTCACTCACAGAGCCACCTAGGATAGTGTCACCATCTGGTTCCATCTGCCTGGGAACACGAGGGCCTCCCTGGCCCCTTCTGCGATTACAAAAAGTGAATTCAGACATCAACTCAGCTGGACTCAGCTGGTCTTTATCCCTTTTTTTTTTCTTTTTTTAATAATTCAGGTTTGTCTCTTAGAGAAGAGAGAGGGAGATAATGTCTGCAGAGCATTTAATCTTCTGCCCAAAGAATAGCAGAGAGCAAATTAGGATCTACTCCAATTAATTTGCCTTGATGGGCAAAATCTGGAGAGCGGCCATATCTGGGAATTAAGAACAAAAGCAGGGAGTGTAAAGTAGGTCACCAGAGTTTTGTAACCAGAACGAGGGGTTTTCACAGCACGACAGGTGCTCCAAAGGCTCCCGGTGCCGGGGACCACCAGTGTCATTCCCCACCATCCGCTCCTTTCAGCCTGAACTGTTGCTTTAAGGTGCTGTCAGCGTGCAGGGAGCCAGCTGTTTGTTCTGGGGACAGGAACGAGGATGTTCTCCCTTCCCACAGCAGGACACAGCTGCAGGACTGTCCCAAACCCTTAGACCCAATGGCAGGACAGACACCGGCTCAGTGTCCCAGTTTTGGAGCACCAGGGAGCTTTCCTGGGGTCGGCATGCCCACGCTTGCTGTCATACTGCTGCCCCCAGCCCTGCAGGCACCTCCCTGAAGCAGGATTGGGGTGACAGGGGACACTGGGGTTTGGGCAGTGCTTTGCCGTGGACTCTTGCACCTGCGGTGTCCCCAAGCAGTGGTGACCCACAGGTCCACTCTTTTCCAGCACCCCCAGATCCCAGTCCTGGCTTCCCAGAGCCATCAGTGCCTGCAGGCTGTGTGGTGACACGGTGACACCTTTCAGCTGCAAGACACACGTGGAAGCACAGCCAAAGGTGTGAGCCATGTGTGGTGACAAGTGCTGGTGCTCAGGACACGTGGTGACATAGCCAAGGGTCTGTGATATGTATGAGGACATTTTCCAGGACATGGGACCTTCTGTGGTGTGCCTTTCTGCACACAGGGTGAAACACCCGGAGTGTTTGGTGGGTGTGAGTGGATCTTCCCAGGCTTTGATTCCCGCTGGATTGAAGCAGCGCAGTTTGTTGTCTGCAAGTGCCACCATCGTGGTGGCAGCCTGTCACAGCGCCACGTTGGTGACGCTCCATCCCCCCGGCCACCTCCCACTGCCCCGCTGCGATCCCACCGCTCCCACCGCACGGAGCTGCCGGCGGGCGCTGCGCGGTGCGTGGCCGGCGCCCGGCTGGCGTTTATCCTCTTAGCCACCCTGCCGGGATCCGGCACTAATTCACCCTTAAACACAGGATTGTCATGAACTGGGAGGGAAAGAATCGGCGGATTATCCCCCCGGCGCTGGCGTTAAACACTGGGAGCGGCAGCTGCTGGATGAGGAGCGCTGGGGTGATGTCTTGCCCGTGTCCCATGGGGCACCGGCCCCGGGATCAGCATCTTCCCCCAACAAGGGCTGCCGGGAGCCCAGATGTTTTGTGTCCCCCCAGCCAGCTCCAGGCTGGTTAGTGAGATAAACAACGGGAAATAAACACAGTGCCCCCCACAGAGCTGAGGAATCAGCAGCAACCACTCAGCCCCATGGGATGAACCAGCAATCCTGTTAGTGTTTCCCACAGCCTGGCAGGGGATTGGGACAGCCAGGGTGACATCCCAGAGGTTACCAATTACGTGTTTGAGTTACCAGACCTCGCAGGGACAGGTTTTATGATGAAATTAGCAATATTTTTTCCCTGACTCAATGAGGTCAGTGATTACTGTGCTCCTTGCTCACACCCTGAAGATTTTCAGCCACAGGACGGTGTGCAAAGACTTCCCTGGGCCAAAACCCTGTGCCCAGCTGCTGGAATGTTTTTGGGAAACAGCCTTGAAGTCAGGAAATCACAGAAACACCAGGAATTCTCTACCCATGGCACATAGGAGCTCATGGCTCCTGCTCTCCACTGAGCCTGGAACAATCCTCGGAGCAGTGGCACTTGTGCTGCTGGCCAGAGGATTTTGTTGCCTTTCCCAAGTGGGATGCTTTCCCACATGCCAGCCAGATTTACCCACCACTGCTGCTGGGGCCTGGGGGCCACACCAGCAAGGAGCCTGTCATCTGTGCCACAGCTGGGGTGGCCCATTTGCAATTCCAGTGGCCACTTTAGGCAGTGGGTGGGGAGAGACGGCTGTGCCTGGAAGAGGATGCCTCGCCAGCCGAGGCCTAGAGGAGCTGGTTTGCACACTGGGCTTTAGTAGCTAGGAAAAATATCCTAAGTTTTCAGCATAACACCGACAGGGAATTAGAACATCTTCCACTGATAGATACAAGTTTAGCCAAGTAAAACGCCCACAAATCATCTTGGTTTAACTTCAACAAGTTCCATGTGAACCTGGGTGAGATTTCCAGTTCCCTAGCTTTTTTACCTCCATCATCTTGGCTAAAAAACCCCAAAAATCCTCTCTTCCCTGCAAACCATTGTTTTCCTTGTGACTATGAATACAGCAGGGCAAGAATAAAAGGGGTGGAAAACAGAAAATCACTGGACTTGCCCATCAGAGGACAAGCTATTGGCTGCCAGAAAGACAAAGAAATCTGTGCCCTGTGTTTTCCTAAGGTTCCCTTTAAAATGAATAAAACCTTTGACCCACCTCTAAAGGGAATATCTGCTATGGCCAGCCCTGAAAAGCAGCGGTCAGGGAGCACCAGGGCAGTGGGAATCACCTTCTCCTGGGGCTGTCCACGGCCCACGGATTACCTGGCATGGCCATGGGCAATACACTGGGGTAATGGAGTCACAGACCCTCCCACTGACCTTTCTTGGGGACTGGAGCAGGGAGCATCTCCTCTCCAGTCCCCAGAGCAAACACGGGGCTTGGGAGCAGCTTAAGGGGCATCCCATAGCAAAGACAGGAGAAATGTAAAAGTGTCTTTTAATATAAATATAAATCCATCTGAAGTGCTGCAGGAGAGGACCGTGCCCCGCGAGGGATGCCCGGGAGGGAGGTGGGCGTGGCGGGGACCGGTCAGGAGCCGGGGGAACCGACCTGGCATCACCTGGGCACCCCGCGGGCGAGCAGGGCTAGAGCCGGGCCAGCAGCAGCGGCAGGGCCAGCAGGGCCAGCAGACGGGGGTGCAGGGGGGCGGCCGAGCTCCGCAGCGTGGCCTGGTTGGTCTCAGCGGCCGGCGAGCCCTGGGCGCTGGCCAGGCGGCCCCGGGCGCTGCACAGCTCCTGCAGGTTCCCCTGGAACTGGATCTTGCGGGATTCCTGGCGCAGCGACTCCCAGATGGTGGCCGCTTCCACGGGGCATCTCGACAGCACCTCGCTGGCGCAAGTGTGGAAGTCATCCCAGGACCTGGGGAAGAGGGCGGGAGTCGGGGCGATGCTGGTGGCGGGTGACCCCACCGTCCCAGCGGCTCCCACAGGGACACTCACTTGCAGATGGTGTCCAGCTCCTGCGCCTCCTCGCCGCCCTCCTCCTCCTGCTGCCGGACGCTCTGGGCCATGCTCTCCCCCAGGCTGATGAGGCAGCCGGCGAAGCCCTTGTAGATGGTGTCGCACTGTCCCGCCATGCTGACGGGCTCCTGGCTCGCGGCTGCGGGGCACAGAGAGGAGAGGCCGAGCTGAGCCCCCGCCGACCCCCGACAGCCCCCGCCTGCCCGGCTCAGGGGAGCGTGGCGTGAGGGTGTCACCGGGTGGGGGTGACACTGGGCTCTGAAATGTGGCGAGGGGCTTCCACATCCCCCCGACCGCCGGCATTCCCTCTCTGGGCGCTCGTAGTGACCCTCCGCTCCTGGCCCGGGAGCCCGAGGCGGTGTGACGACCCCGCAGCGATGCTGCCATTTGCCGCAGAGCTCCTGCCGGCGTGTCACCTCGGGCCTCCCGGGCTCTCCCCAGAGCCATCTGTCCCAGCCTTTATCCCCTGACAGCAAAGATTAATTTGTGACTACAACAGAAAAAAACAAAGCAAAGGCTCAGCAAGCAGGAGTCCCTGCTCTGACTGCAGTGGGAAAGAGGGGGAAAGGGGAAAGGAAAGGGGAAGGGGGAAAGAGAAGGGGAAAGCAGGAAAGAGAAAGAGAAAGGGGAAGGGAAAAAGGAAAATGGAAAAGGAGGGGAAGAGGGAAGGCAGGAAGAGGAAGGGAGAAGAGAAAGAGGGAAGGGGAAAGGTGAACAGAAAAGGGGAAAGGATAAAGAGAAAAGGGAAAGGGAAAACAGGAAGGAGAAGCGGGGGAAGGAAAGGGGAAGAAAAAGTACAAAAGGAAAAGGCACAAGTGCAAGTCTGGCTGCTTCATTCTGAGAAGCCCCAATTCCCTGCTCTGCTCCACAAACGATTCACCACTGGCACTGGCCAAACCCTGGTGCGGGACACGGGACAATGGGTGACAAGGGTGTGTTCACGAGGACTGCGAGTGCATCCACGACAGCTGGGAAGCCCAAAGGGACCTGGTGTGTGACTGGGTCACAGAGAAAACCTGCATGGTCCTCAGCTCTGCCCCAGACGTCCTTCAGGCCAGAAGATGTGGGGTCCCTGTGCCAATTCACAGGAGTTACAAGGGTTTTGGAAGTGACATGGGTGTGCACCAGGGAGGTTTCTAATTGAGGAAAGCCCTGCAGGGGAGCCTTGTAGAAAGGTGATCCCAGAAACAGCTGAAAGTTTCCTGATGACTGCTGAGGTAGCCAGGATGTCTCCAGGGAGCCGTGTGGCTTGCTGCTGGCATCCCATGCCTGCACCCCTGGAACAGGGTCCTGAGCGAACTGGCTGTGGGCTTGTGGTCGAGACTAACACCAGGGCAAGCCTAACACGACCACAGGGCACTGTAGGTGTTCGTGATGAGAACCCCCTGAGCTCAGCACCGAGGAAAGTCTCGGACTGATGCCAGACACGTGGGCGACAAATATCGCAGGTATCAATAAGGAAAGTGGGATCCATTGCTCCTCTTTTGACCCTGCCAGGCATCAAGCATGCCTCCCACCAGCCCAAGGACCCAGCAGCTGGCAGGGACAGATGATGCCTCCCCTCAGCCGGCTGGTCCCTGCTGCAGGCTGAGGTTTCACCTCCTGGGTTGCTCTAAGGTCCGGCACAAGCCCTCCCCTCTGCTCAGCTCCCTCGGCACGAGGCTGGGCAGGGCGAGCAAAGAAGGAGAAAGCAGGAGGGCAAATCACCTCCGCTGCTCCGCTGCAAAACCATGGGGAAAAACCTGCCCCTGGCTCCGTCAGGGAGAAAGCGCAAGGGAAAAGCACGGAGGAAGTTTCCCAGGGCGCTGCAGAGCATCTCTAGCTCCCCAGCGAGTGCCGACGCAGCCATCCTGCTCCTGGGGAAGGGCGGGAGTCACCCACCCTCTGAGCCTAAAATCCACCAGAGGTTTGGTGGTCCCTGTCCTCCATCGTCCGTGCAGCCGGACCAGGTTAATCCCAGGTTCCCCACCTCTCTTCAGAGCAGAGATGTCACTGGGTACCGCTGTGCTCCGCGTCCTCCCTCGGCTCTCGGAGGAGCAGGAGTGCAGAGGGGACACGCTGGTGCCCGTGAGGTGCAGGACCTGCCGGATAACAGCGACCAGGCTGCCCTCCGGCCCCGGTGAACGAGGGCAGCAGGGAAAGCCAGCAGGTGCGCGGAGTGGCCACCCAGGGCTGGAGAGCCAGAGCATGGGAACTGTCCCCGCCTGAGCAGAGAGAGCCCGGACAGCGCCGTGAAGCCGCGTTCCTCCTTGCCCGGCATCTCAGGACGCGGGACGAGGGCGGATGGATCGCTGAGCCGTGGGGCAGCCGGGCACCCCGCTCCCCGCAGCTACAGAGGGGGCAGGACGCGGCCGGGGGTCCCGCTCCCACCCGCAGCCCCCCAGCCCCGGCGGGGAGAGCCCGGGGGTGTCGGGCCCGCAGCCCGACCCGGAGCGGGCCCGCGGCACTCACCGAGGTGCAGGAGCAGCGGGCACACGACGCCCAGCAGCCGCCAGCAGCCGNAGGGAGAAATCTTTCCGAATATCCTGATAATATTCTAATAATTATAATAATCTAATAATTATAATATTATAATAATTATAATATTATAATAATCTGATCCTGCCCTCTGTCAGTGTGAAGCCATTCACTCTTGTCCTGTCACTCCATGCCCTCGTCCAAAGTCCCTCTCCAGCTCTACTGGAGCTTCTTTATGTAGTGGGAAGGTACTGTAAGGTCATCCCAGAGCCTTCTCTCCTCCAGGAAGGAGGAGAAGCCAGACATTTTTGCTGTGAAAAGGGGAATTAATGTCCCCTTCCCACAGCCAGCAGCCCACCACATCAGCTCCTGCCTCTCCCCAGGAAGGAGAGACCATTACGCCCTGCTGGACCCACACAGGAAAGCTTGAGCAGAGACTCAGGAAAACATCTGGGAAGAGAGAGGGCATCCTCGCCCCTCACCTCAGGCTCCAGCCTGGAGATGGTTTGATATCCTCAAAGACTCCTCAGTCTTCCCTCCATCACAAAACAGAAGAAGGTCTCCACCTTTTTTTTTTCTCAAAAAGTTTTTTATTGAATTGTTCTTAATGTTATTTCCAAAAAAACCCAAAAAAACAAAAAAAGAACAACAAAACCCCCCAAAACTTCAAAATTCAGATAAAAAGAAAAACCTCGGTGTAAAATCAAAACTAATGTCTGAAACATGGACATGCTCTGATGCACAACAGAACCGGTGGCCCCCCGGGGCTCTTGCAGTTTGCTGCTGCCTCAGCACCCTGACCCAGAGCCCCTCCCCGGGGCACTCCAGAGGTATCACCCACCCCCTGCCCAAACCTGCCTCGCTGGGTCAGGTGGGCCGGGCACTCCACCGTGGATCTGGAACTAACGAACCTCAGAGTAACTAACTAATTAATGAATTTTAACTAACCCTTCTCGCTCAGCTGACCTCCTCCCTGGACCTACAGCCTGCCAGGGAGGAGGAGTCTGAGCCCTTCACTAAGGTGTGGGTACAGGTTTCTGGTCAGCAAGGAGCGCTGGCAGCCCCCGCTGCTGCACCTCACTGCTCCCTTGCTGACGGCAGCAGATCCAAACTCTTAAAGGGGTAAGAAATCCATTGGCTTCTGCTGCATGAGACAAGGACTGCCAGCCAGCCTTGGGGACGGATGGGCAGGTGAGGAAGAGATTTAACTCTCAAAAAAGAGGCTATTTAGGAAAAATAAGCCAAGTGAATGTTCAGTGACTATCTGGAACTATACACAGATGGCGTTCGCCTTAGAGACATCACACACGTGTTGATTTTCTGGCAAGAGCTCTTAACACCAGCCAGACGTCGTTAGTAACAACGGATCTGCTGGGTGGGCTTTGGTGGAGCAGCCCACCTGGCAGCCAGGTCCTCCTAGGTCATGCCAGGGGTGACCAGGCCCTGGAGCATGATCATGAGGCGACGTGCAGGCTTGCTCAGAGGGTTGTGGGGTTCCACCTGGAGGAACTGGAAGAGCTTTTGCCGCACCTGGTTCATGACTGACCCCATGTGGTCTCGGGTGATGGGATCACTTTGGTCCAGGTGCATCACTGCATCCTCCAAGTAGCTGAAGGAGAGAGAGCAAGGTTAGGACCAAACCTGGAATACGATCCCAATCCGATTCAGTTCATGTCAGCACTGAAGATGCACAGTTTTGTTCCCCACTCCACCCAAACTCTGCAGTATGTTCAGTTGTCACAAAATAAATGTTCCTGACTCACAGCAGAGTCCACCTATCCCTTCCTAAACATGTGAGGTCAGCCTACAGCTCCCAGCCTGCCCCACAACCTGGCTGCTGGAACCAAGGCAGAGGCAAAAGCCAGTGAGAACTCCCCACGGTGCTGGGGGTGACTCTCAATAGATATTTCCTTAAATACCTTTAAGCAGAATTAGTCACTCATTAGACAGTAAAACCCCTCAGCAGTGAGGCTCAGCTTGTGTAGGGTTACAATAAAATCCAAAATCCATCCAGGAAGGGGTGGGAGAAGATCAAGACTTTCACCAACAAGACACGCTGAAGTTCAGATGAGACATCAGCTTTTAAACCACAGCCTGAGTAAGGCAATGTGGTCACTGAAGGTTTTCAACAACAATCCAGTTTTAAACTTTACAGCAGCAGCTTTAACCCCAATTACCAACCTGTAACTTGACTGTAACTTGAAGCTCTTTTCAGTTTTTCTAGCTTGCTTTATCCTTATTGAGTTAAAAATTCGATTTAAGTAATTTTTCCATACAAGCCATAGTCAAAACCTGTAGGTACCGTAACAATTTAGCTTTTAAGGGCAGATAGCAGGGTTTTGACTCAGACACTAAAAATGTTCATGGCAAGTATCAGTACAGTCACTACTTTGTCACACAAGCTTTGCTGGGAACATCCACCAGAAATTACACCAGTAGCTCCTGCTGCAGCCTCCCACTGAGCCTGACAGTCACGACAAGAAACTGCCGACACAAAGTCCAGTGATGGGTTAAGAGTAGAGAGCAGAGCAAATTTGCCCTGGATATTATAACTATCCAGGGAACATGGCACGATCCCTCCTTTGGCCTCCACAAGGAAATCGCTCCTTGGGGAATGGGGATTGCTGCACAGGCTGCAAATATTTACAGGCTATAATTCCAGAGGTACCAGCACCGACCGCTGGGTACTCCTTCCACTACTACCTCAGGGCAGCAAAGCTTTCTGTGGCAGTGCTGACATATTTTTCTGAGTTACCACTGGCTGTAAACATGCCAGTGTTTATGCTGGCCTGTTTAAACAGGCTACAAAAACTTCAACTTTTGTCAAGATTTCACCTTCCACTTCCAGGCAGTGAATTTTAAGCCAGGGCTAAGAACAGGACTCAGTTCTCTGGTCATACTCACTTCAACTTCAGTTCTGTACGAGTGCCCAGATCTGAGGAGAGCTGCTGAATGAGGGAGAGCAGCACAGGCTGGGACAGTGGGCATGGATGCTGTCCAAATACTTGCTGAGTATCCACAGTCTCACAGACATATAGAACCAGGTTGAGATCAGCTGCTGTTAGAGCCTGCAAGGAAGACACAGATAGAAATGCACAGGAACCAACAGGCAGGTGAGGGACACAGGACAGAGTGACAGCTCTGGGACATGCAGTGGCTCGACAGCCTCCTCTGGGAGCAAAAATCTCTGCACCTCTGCTGTACAGGCTAGCAGGGCCCTCTTCAGGCTCTTGCTCTATGGTCTGAGAGCACCTGTGTCTGCTCCAAGCTGAACAGAGCACAACCTGACAGAGGGGAGCAGGTTACTGTCAGCAGCATGGAGCAGGGCCAGCAGTGCGATCATTCCCAGAAGTTTGCCTGCAGCAGCTTAAACAGATCTGCCTGAATGTTCAAAGTCAAAAGGCCCTGGCTGGCAGATCTGCCTGGAGAGGCCTATGAAGCTGTTGCTCTTCAGAGGTGTCAGCGCCCATGGCAGAACACGCTGGTTCACTGGAGCACTGACACTGTCCTGACAGGACACGGGCAGCCATGAAGGACCTTAACTGTTAGCAAATCATGGAACCTGCATGGCTCTGGCTCCACCTGCATGAGAGCACCTGCACCCTTCAAGCACTCCACTGGCACGAGCCTTTTCAGTCAACTCCTGTGTAAGCTGTTGTGAGATTGTGTGCCCAACCCATTTTTCCTTCTCAGTCCCCAACAAGCAATGGACAACTACCAGGAAATCTAGGTACCTGCTGGAAAGCTTGGTTGAGGTGTCCCTGCTGGAGCAACTGAAGGATGTGAGTCTGCTGGGACTGGAAATCCATGTGAGTAGAGGGGATGGGTGTCCCGGCTGCCGAGCGCATTGCCTGGACAATGCTCGAGGTGACAGCTGCTTGCTGCTCCTTCATAGCCAGGCTCACTTCTCCTTTAATGACTCGCTGCACCTGGGCCAAAATAGACTCCTGCATGCTGAAAAAAACAAAACAGAACCCATGAGCACCTCTGAGAATGAAGAGCCAAGGGATAACACTGCACAAAGCTTATACCAGTGAGAAAGCTCATTGTAGTGTGGCTCCCTAAGGGTTCATACAAATAGATCAGAGGCACAGACAACTCTGTGGCCAACACCACAATGTCCGAGGGTGCACGTGGAAGATGCTGGGATTCTGTGCAGGAAAGTGACATTTCAGGGAACTAAGTCTCTCATTAAACAGTGTTTTAAATCTTTATTGTCTCTGGCTTACAAGCAAGGTGACTAAGCTGTGGGGCTATCCCCAAATGGGGCCAGCTTCCTACAGATCTGTCAGATGAAGTTCCTAGTGTGCAGATGGCACCTTCAGAATGAGAACACACTTATACTGTGCCTGTGACTTCTCCACAGAAGACAATTTCACAGTGCAGACTCTGCTGCTCTGTGTGACACCTTTTCCCTCAAGGGCTGGATTCTCCCCTCCCACAAAGGGTACAAAGCATCAAACCTCCTCCACTCTACCAGCAGCAGAAAAGCAGGACTTCCCTGTGAACAAGCACAGCCCATGCAACAAGACCAGGACTCAATCTGGTGGCCCTCCTGGCAACTCTGGCTGCACTGAAGATCCCAGTGCATTCTGACATATGTTCTAGTAATTTAAAACAGACAGGGTTGTTCTGCCCCACAGGCGACCACCAGCCAATCCCAATGCCTGGCAATCTGCCAGCGTGAATGCGCTGGAGGCACTGCTGGGATCCCATCCTGAAAGCAGGAGGGCAAAGCACAAACTGCTGCAGAGGAGTTGTGGGGAGAGAGAGTAGCCTGTAGAAACTGTATGCCTGAGGACACAGAGTAAAGTAAACCCCTTCAAAAGACTCCTCTGAAATGATCTTCAGGAAGCATTCAGATTTCAGTGTACTCAGGGGTACCTTAGATTCTTCTGCTCTCCACTGTGCACATGAGACCTGGGGAAAAGCAAGCCCTGAGCATCCCAATACAGCTGGGAAACCCTCTGTGGGCAGCAGTCACCAGCCCACGTGCTTTGCCAACAAGCAGCCCTCCAGCACTGCTGGCTTGCTTCCGCAGCTAAGCAGGGAGAGGTGCTTGTGATACATGTGTGTACATCTCAGTGACACCTCCTTCCACAAGCCCAGCTGCCAACTTACTTGCCCACGATGATGTGCAGCTGGTGCTGCACCTCAGCGTGGACACTGGCCGCGATGGTGGATGCCAGCTGCTCCGTGGTGCTCTGGAAGGTGCTGATGAGCTGCCGAAGCTGGTTCAGCAGCGGGTCCCGCACCTCCTGCTCTCGTACCTTCTTGTTCTTCAAGTGAGCCTCCAGCTGCTGGATATCTGCAACAAGCACAGAGGGAGATGTTTGTGCCACCTGTACCTGTGGAGGTGATCAGGGCAGAAATCCAGCTGCCAGGCTCTACATGCTCTCCAGCAGAAGCAACTGCTGAGAATGTGTATGAGCACAGGACAGAGGAGAAGCACAAGCCTTGTTTTGGGCTGCATTATATTAAACTAGAAACCCATCTTCCAGACTCCTGTGATGTGGGGAGATCTCTCCAGATCACACAGGATCACACATACAGCAACAAACCTACCAGTTCTCCTACAACAGACTTCTACAGGCACTCCTTCTTCAGAGGCAGGAGTGAAGGTGTTTTATTCCATACATAGTGTGAACTGTGGTCTGCATGAGTTCAATGCTCATGAAGAAAGAGGGGGAATTTTCTGACAAGGAATCATGTCTTCAGAGATTTAAAACCTGTATTTTAAAGTATCTTATGAACTGGCTGATCAAAAGGGAGAAGAATGCAAGCTCTTGTATTTGTGGGAGACTTGTGCAGGAGAGGAAGGGTGCAAAATAAACAGCAGCTGGAGACACCCTGCAGATCTATGGCCAACAGAAGTCACTGTGCTAGCACTGGCAACATTCAGGCCCTCTCAGAACCAGCTCTGCAGAGTAATATCTGTCCAGCCTCCCCAAAGGCCAAGGATCTGCATGCCAAGCCTGAGAACACGAATGATCTTCCGCAGTGCATCAGTGTATAGTTTTCTTTACTTAAGGGTATACTCCATTTCAGGTTATGTTCACATTGTTCGGCCACTATTTAACCTCTGGTCATCCTGGTACCCTTCTCTAAACCTTCTCCAATCCATTACCCCTCTGAGAGTAGGGTCTAGCTGCAGGACTGCTACCCTCTCCATTCATCATGTTCCTGACACCATGATGGGATAATCCTGCAGCTAGGCTTTCCTGCTCATTAGATTAAGACACAGATTCCTAGAACACAGCTGAGTGTAAGTGAATCCATGCTCTGACAGCACCACCCACAAAAACCTCCCCACTTCTGCTTCCCAAGTATGAAACAGAACACACGGATGTGCTAAGAAGCAAAACACTCACCAGTGAAACTCTTGAAAGGCAAAAACTTAAGGCCAACATGTTGCCAGCCACTAATATAAACAGTGAAGAGAAGACTTGAAGAAGGAAACCTACTCACATTCCTGTGTGCCCTGCTTGAAGGTGTCATTGATTTGCTGGAACATGGACTGGCAGCTCTTCTCGAAGGCTGGCAGCACAACGCTCTGGAAGGCCTCCCTGTAGGCTGACTGGATGGGTCCCTGCAGAGTGTCAGCTGTGGCCCTCACAACACTGTCTGTAAGGTTCTTACAAGCACACACAGAAGATTCCAGAAAATTAACTACAGTCTGCTCCAGGACTAAGGGTGTGAGCAAACACCAGGTCCCTGCAACACACCCACACCAGGTAAGGACAGCCCAGTGTCCAAGGGTGCTCCCTTGGCTCTCCCCACTGGCCAGGCTGCAGCGTGACTCCAGCAGGCAGAACCTCTGCTTGCTCAGGGGCTGCCCAAAACCAGCACCACTTCTCTGTACTTCTGCTGTAGAGCAAGGGAAGGTGGCACAGTCAGACACAGCTCCTTTCCCCTTCTCCTCCCTCCTTCCCAAAAAAACATCATTCCCTGCCCAGGTAAGTAAGCAGCTCGTGCCCCCTTAATAATGCAGATATGGAGAGCAGAATGGAGCCAGTCAAAAGTTCACCACTTGACTGACTGAGTTGGCCCTAAAAGTCACTGCTGTGGTGGGAACTTCTACTCTAGTAGAAAATGAACAACTTGGTAAATGAAAAAAGTGTTAATGAGGCAAAGTGGGCAGAGGAGCATACAAAGAGCTTGTCCTCCTAATGAGACCATGAAAAAGCTTTGACTACTGGCAGCTAAACTGGGATTACCTAGAGACAGAGGTGAGGGGAAAAGGTGTAAGAACCCTGGAAAAGCTACTCTGGTACTCCTTACCTTTGATTTCACTAGCTTGGTAATATTTTCTTTCAGTGTCCCCTCAACAGCAG
Source organism: Tichodroma muraria (assembly GCA_013390105.1). NCBI lineage: Eukaryota > Metazoa > Chordata > Aves > Passeriformes > Sittidae > Tichodroma > Tichodroma muraria. Next base: position 75,462 of record WAAG01041329.1, read on the forward strand.
TGAGCTTGGCAGCAACAGTATTACTGAGCTGGCTGACGGTAGGGTCCATGCTCTTGGAAATGCCTAGGCATAACAAAAACAGGACAAAATTACAGCTTTAAGCCTAAAGTCACACTTCAAAGCCCAGAAAAGAAAATGGAATCATATGATTCTTGGATATGACAGCAAGGGACAATGATCACAAACTTTCCTTGGGGAACTAAGGTTGCACATTTGAAGAAAGTTTTTGCTAGGAAGGTGGTACAGCTCTGGAAGTCACCAGAAGCTGTGGAACCTCCAGCCTTGAAGGTTTTTAAGAGTGGGTGTGACAAAGTCACAGCTGACCTGACCCAGAAGAGCAGGTAGCCCTGCCTTAGGCAGCTACTGGCTGCAAGCCTTCCCACCAGCAGTTTTTAGACATTTCCTTACATGCATGGTGCCAGTGAATGGAGAAAGGAGAAAGACAACTTCGAGCTTTCTCCAGCCAAGTCTCAGCATTTCCAAACTTATCAGCCTCTTTTACCTTCCTCCACTGAACAGACTCCAAAGGCTTTAGAGATTATAATGGAAGGTCAGACCACACTCTCTGGAAAGGCATTCCCTCTGGAAGCCTCACACTGCTTCTAAACCACAGTCCCTCTTCTCAGGTTACAGTGGGGCCCACAGCAGCCTCTTGTGCAGAGCCTGGTGTTCACACAACCTAACTGCTGCTTCATACTGTGCCAGCACTTTCCCAGTGTGCTTTCGATCCTCATGGAGCTACCTGTAGGGATCCACCTCCCACACTCAGGCAGCCACACTCACACTGGGGCACTGTTTTCTTCATCTCCTCCCGAATGGTCCTCTCTAGACGGTTACACACAGCTGTGGACAGGGACTGGGAGAGCTGCTGGGACAGGTGCTCCTGGAGCTGCCCATTGCGCTGCTGCCCTTCCATCAGCACCCGGTCCAGTCTTCTCTCTAATGAGAATTTTGGTTAAGGAGCACAACAGATTTCCTGTCTACCCACAACACTCCTGCCCACGAAGATGGACAGCAGCCTCACCTCCAGAGGCTCAGTGAGAGCAAATGTGCAGCTCTGGTGAAAGAGTGATCTCATAACATTACTGCTGTGTTCCTGAAACAGAGTGCTCTTAAACAATTGGTCAGGGTGAGAAAAGAGCTTTGGAAGGCAAGATAGGAAAGTCAAACTGTTAAAGTAAATTGGACAGTACTGTTTCCTACATACTGTGGTTAACTTGGCTGCCCCATTAGCAGCTCAGCCCCAGCCAGCCATTCACTCACTCCTCTGCAGCAGGATGGGGGAGAGAACTGGCAGGGTAAAAGTGAGAAAGCTCATAGGTTGAGGTAAAGACAGTTTAAGAGCTAAAGCAAAGGCTGCACGTGCCAATCAAACAAAATAAAGAATTCGTTTACTACTTCCCATGGGTGAGCAGGTGTTCAGCCATTCCCAGCAAAGCAGGGCTCCCTCATGCCTAACAGGGGCTGGGGAAGACAAACATCATCAATCCATGTGTCCCCTCTTCCTCCTCCTTTCCCCCAGCCTTTACTGCTGAGCACAGCATCATAGAGTGGGGGGCATCCCTTTGGTCACTGGGGGTCAGCTGTCCTGGCTCTGTCTCCTCCCAACTTTTGACCACCCCCAGCCTCTGCCTGGTGGAGCAGCATGAGAAACAGAGAAGGCCTTCACAGGGCTTAGAAAAAGCAAAAATAGAAAAATCATCAATGTGTTATCAGCATTGTTTTTGCCACAAATCCAAAACACATCACATATGAGCTGCTGTGAAGAAAATCAACTCCATACGAGCCAAAACCAGGACACCAGAAACCATCAAGTCCAAAATCCATAAACAACAAGTTGGTAAAAACGTTTCTATAGGATGGAATTAGTGGATGTAAGTGATACAGTGCATGGGAGCAAACTCAGGCTTCCGGCTATTCATACCTCATGAAGCAAGCAACCTCTCTAAAGGAGCCAACACACAAACACATCTTAAACAAGCTAACACCAAACTCTGACAAAACAATGAAATGACAATTCAGCTGCTGAGAAAATTCAGTCCATGCATAAAGTTGTGGAGAAAAGAAAAATTATTCTAGTATTACAGTATAGCTCTAGACACTGAAATTCAGTAGAAAGGTATCTAAATTATCTGTGAATATCACACTGATGGTCAAAAAAGGAAAATCCAAGACTAATTAATAGAGAAAGCTATTGTCATAGAAGTTAAGAGTGGTTTCAGACATGAGATAGGCTGGACCTGCTCAGTTTGGGGAATGTAACCAAATTCAGTGCAGCAAATGTCCACAGGAACCAATGACTCATAATACAGTACAAATCATTGGATACCAGGTTTGAAAGCACCAAAAGAAAATACTTCTCAGACAACACATAATGGTGGCTGCAGACCACCATATGAATAAATGTGGACAAATAAGATAATTCTATATCTAGCTATGCAGTAGAGCAGCCAGATGCTATTTTGGTGCAAGTACTGACTTGCCTTAAGGAGGAAAGGAAGGAAAGGATCAGCCCACAATTACTCTTGTGCAACTGGCCACTGCCTGAGGTGGGATACTGTACCAAGTGCACCTCTGGTCTACACCAGCACTGCAGCACTTATGCCATTAAATCTTAGTTACCCATTAAGGCATAGAGAAAGTGTCAGCTCTTCTCTGTTCTATTTCTGAGTCTCTTGCCCTGAGAAAGGGCCTGAGAGGAACTGAAATAGTTATACTGCAGCCAGGCAATTGTACTGCACCTACAGCCCCACGCTCCCAAGATCCTTGACCTTTCTGAGCCTTCCTCACCCCTCTAGCCTGCCTTGCAGCCTTCCACTCAACACCTGCAAACAAGGATACGCTCCTGCTCCTGCTGGGAGTCGATCACCCTCTCCATGTGGCCCATGAGGGAGCTCTGGATGGCATCGAGGTGATCTGTGAGTCTCTGCAGCAGCTCCATCTGGTTCTGCCGCAGCTCGGAGAGCTCGCGCTGTTGGCTCCTCAGGACGCACATCAGCTCATCCTGGAACTCTGGTGTCACCTGCACGTGGAGAGGACAAGCATTCCTTTCTAACAGGACTGCAGGCCAGCTGAGCTTTCTGCTCAGTATTGAGTCAACCCCTGTGCCTGGAAGTGAAGTGTAACACAAATGCAGCAAACAGGACCAGTTTAATGCCTCTTCCCAAGAACTCCTGTGCCAAGGAATAAACTGATAAAGCAAGGTTCCTGCATGGAATTAATAAATGGTTGCTGTTTAGATTCAAGATGCCCTACAAAACAGATTTTATTCACTTTTGGCCAGGTACTGAGAGTGATGTCATGCCTACAAATGTAAACAATGACCTCAAACACTCACAAAAGAGCTGTGCAATCAGTACAGTAAGGAGGGTTCTTAGAGGCCTTTTCAAGAACTTTCATTTATTTAAGAAAACCAAACAAGTGGACAAGTATAAATTTACATATGCTGTCTCTTCACCTGCTCAAAATAGTTCAAGGAGTGTGAGGACCCACCCTTAAGGGAAAGGAACAAGGCGACACACACATCAAGGCCAATCCCCCTGTGACCCTTTGCTGGGAACAGCTTATCTTGCTGTAGGCAGAGGCAAGTATGAGAAGGAAATCACCAGCCTGGAGAGGACAGAGCTCCTTCTCTGCTGCATGTCAGCACAGAGCAATTCCAAGCCCAAGTGCAGCCCCATCTCAACCTGCTAGGGCATGACCCATGACACTTCAAGGAACTGGGATGAACTTTCTCTTAGGTCTTTCCTAGTAAGATATGAAGCATCATGAAGAGCAGCTCTGACTCACCTGGTTGTTAGATGATCTTGGTGACTGGTTCATATCCCTGGAAATAAACAGAGAAAGAGTAGTAACCCAATTATGTCAGTTAACTCCTCTTATTATCCAAGTCTTCTGCCAAAACAGATCACAAGTTTTATGGTTGCTTTAGATTTTACACTCCAGCTCATAACTCCGTTTTGCCTTGTGTAACGTGGAGAATGATGGGCAGGTGATGAAATCCCAGTCCCTACAGCACTGTGACACGATCATTTGCAATGTTCACACCCCCTGAAATTCATTACAGACCGGTCCCTTCACAGGGAAGAGACCTGAATCAAGAGTTAATGAGGACTGTTACAAAGTGCACTGCACACTGATTTTTCAATTTTGTCCAAATTTGAAGCCAGTGAAGACTTTGCCAAACACCTGTTGAAGGTCTCCCATTATTTTACCAAAGCAAAAACAAGCATTCATTTGTTATAATTTAGAATGAATGAGCACAAATCATCTAGTGTGATTCCAGCTCTCAAGGTGAAGAAACTAGTGACACACTCCAGCTCATACAGAAGAATAAAGAAAAACACTGAACTGATCCACTAATATTGCACGTCTCCATCAAAGTCACAGGTCTATGAAGAAAAGTAAACATTTTTAGTTCCCAGACAGTACCCACTCAGCAACTTTAAAAGGACTGAGGCAGAAAAAGTGAAAGTCATTTCAGAGACCAAGAGCTTCCAGTGTCACTGTGCAGAACCACAGCCAGAATAAAATGCCATATCCCATCTTTGTTGTGATCTGCACAGCCAGAGATATAAATCATGGAGCTATGGGAACACAAGAAGAGGAGGGAGTCCCATGCAGAAGCTGTGCTGCTCTCCTCACACTGATGCAGACAGATTGGTCTAACGTGCCATGGGCAGACCTTTCCAGTCACCAATTTTCACTTGCAGGATATCGATATAGGAACGTTTAGAAACACACAGAAGCAGGAAGCAGGCAACAAATTACAGATATTACTGAACAAGGGCACTGTGCCACTGTTCAGAAGCCAATTAAAAATGGAGGCCATGGTGACACTTACAGCATCACAGTTCCAGTAAAGCCTTCACTGAGACCAGTGGAAGGGCCCAGTATCCCCTCACAATGTGTAATTTACCTCCCACACATTCTTCTCAAGCCCAGGCTGTATTTTGGATTTTGAGTCCCAGCTGGAGATAGTGCAGAACTATTCCATGCCCAAGTGCCAGTCAGTGTTTGAGTAACCAGCAATGCTTTCTGCAGGGCTCCTGCCCTCTGCAAATGGGGCGAGGCCTGGGAGCACTTGGCTGCTGCCTCAGACCCCAATGGCTACAAGGGGCTGTGGCCCTGCCCAGCTGGTCCCAGAGCCCTGTGCCCTGGCAAGCCCAGCGTACCCGTCGTCTTTCTTGCCCTTGCGCTTTAGCTTTGGGGAAGCCCGGGGGGATGCCTTGACTTTCCAGTCCTTCACAGGCAGCCTCTGCGCAGATGCTTTGGCACCAAATCCACCTGACGTAGAAGCCAAGCTTGCAACTTCATCATCATGGTCACTGTGAAGGAAGAGCAGGGGAGAGGACATCACTCACAACACTGGACTGCTGTCAGCCTTCACTGCAGGGATGGATTCACACAGCTCTTCATCCACACATAGCCAGAGTCAGCTACAGACACCCCCACCTTAACCTTTCACAGTCACCTCTACTGAGCTCAGAACAGGCTGCTCTGCTTTGATCCAGGTCTGCTCATGTGCAGCAAGGCTTGGAGAGTCCCTGCATTAGGGACAGCAAGGGCCCAGACAGTGTGGCTGAACGATGCCAGTTCAGCTGCAAATACTGGCACACGAGGCTCAGGATGGCCTAGCAGGGAACCCAAGCACAGCACATCCTCACAGCTTCACAGACAGCGAGCACTGGACACAGAACGCATTGCAAGAACAGAGGAGGATCAGGTGAGCCTCAGACATCCTGATCCTCTGTACCTCGGAGACTTCCACCTGCTGACCAGCTTCCAATACAGGCTGTGCATTTCAGTCTGAATTTACATATGGATTGTGGACAACCCTCAGCTGTCAGACAGGGCTGAGCTTGTCAGGCACACAGAATGTGCCCACAGAACTTCAGAGGGACTCATAAGGGAGGAAAGATGTCAGAAACAAGAAACTTCCTCCTAAGGTACCCTTGGTACCTTATTTAAGGCACAATATTTGGGAACTGATCCCTTAATAGGTTTTTACTGGTAATTAAACCAAGCTTGGTTCATGCTTTTAGAAGCAGCACAATCAAACCTTTCCCTACAGAGAATAAACTGGAGAGTGCCCAGAGGCCAATCTTGAGAGGAGCTGAAGTCATCAGAATATTAGGAAAGCTGGGCTGCAAACACACATTAAGTCAGGAGACAAAGCAGAGACATTCACCCCACACATGAAGGCAGGCTGGGGACAGAAGCACGAATCCAGCCTGAGCTGAGTCCAAGCAGGGAGAGAGAGGGGGCTGAGCACTCTGGTACCTTTGTTCTGCACTGGCATCCTGGCTGTCATGCTGCAGAAGGTGGTAGCTGTGTCGATGGTAGGAAGAGCTCTTGTGCTTTTCTTCAACCTCATCCCTTGGGCTAGAGAGGGGAAAAAAGAAAATACCATCATGAAAGTCTCTTTCAGCTTGGATATTCACTCTCTCCATGTCTTATGAGAGATCCTGATAGAAAGTCCGTAACAAAAATCAACCTCACACTGACCCCACAGGTCCAGGAAGAGGCAGGTGTTGTGTAGAGGCACTGAAGATTTGAACTTGTCCATGTGCTTTTCTGGGGCCTCAAAAAGGAAGAAGCAGCTCAGCTGTGCTTGAAGTACTAACCAAGAACTATCTCCCAACAGGCATTCATACAAGAGAGGTAAGCCACTACTCAAACCTGGCAGCACACAATACTTCCATGAATAGCATCATCTTGGGTTTGTTTTTCCTCATTTAATGCTGATCACTGAAGCAAAAAATCATCAGTGCTTCTTAGTTCCTTAAAGTGTCTGAGGAAGTGTGTGAATTTGATAGGTCAGCTCTAACAGACAGAATTATAACACTGGATCTAGTCTGAGTATCATAATGATTTGAAAGCAAACTGCACGTGCTTCTAGGCTGTCAATTAGGTCTGCCTGAATGCAGCTTGCAGGAAGGACTTTAAATAGAAGTGAGCACTTGTGAAATCTCACAGTCAGAGATAGCTGATCTGGTATTCTGATATAAGACATTCCAAAGAATTCAAAGACAGAGTGGGAATGAGGGGAGATGCAAACTCCTACAAAAGTATTTTCTCGAGTTCATATTATGAGTAAAAGAAAAAATACTGTGTAGAAGCACAGACTTAACGCCCTCCCCAGAGCCATGAGATGGGACTGTTTCCTGGACCAGCATCTTCAGCTGTGGAGGCACAAGGTGAGGCCTTTCTTAGCAATTCTGATGAGGGAACAGTCAAGGTTTACCTGAGGGACAACACTGACCCTCTCAGCCTTCCAGTCCTGCTGGAAAGAAAGATGTTTGCAGGTTCATTTGGTACATGTACCCCTACCCTAAGTGGTCTCTGGAGATGCCAGATGCATCTTGCTGTTCTCATCGCAGTGCAAGACAGGGACACTAATTCTGTGATAAAACCCAGCACTGGTCCAGCATAACAGACTGCTCCTTCTAAGCAGCCTAAGTGATGCCGCACCATCCTTCATTCCTGCTCCACTGCCATTTATTTTCTGACTGTTAAAGTACTTTATTAATAAATAAAGTATATATATATATAAAACACTAGCTGCATAGAGCCAATCCTAGAAGAGAGACATACAATTAACCTATAAGCAAACCTGTCAGTTATGTCATTAATTGATTCAACAAAAGCCTGCAGGAATGCATCACCTGGGGCAGAATGTAGCTTGTACTGGTTTGATTTCCAGAGCACACAAAAAAAAATCTCAAGTCTCTATGTGACCATGAAGGCCAACAAAGTAGACTTTTCACCTTCTTAACAGAGATCATGTATGCTGCAAAGAGTATCAGAGAGCAAAAATGGTTAGAGGTGGCCTAGGAAGTTCAGGACACAGCATACAGACCAAGCACACAGGAAGGCTGAAGATCCTTAAAGGATCTGACTCATCAGATCCTTTAAGGGAAAGAGGGATGAAGAACTGCTCTGGATTAATCATAACATAAGAGCTTTTCACCAAGCTGCCAATTTGGCAAGTGCAAACAAATTGCCCTGTGCCAGACAAACCCAAGTGATTACCTGTCTGCCATGCTGTTCCTGGTTTCCCGGGTTATGTCAGGAGCCGCTGGCCATGGCTGACTCACAACACTGTCAGAAGATGCATTTTCCTGAGTTAAAGCAGTCTCCAGTAATGATGGAGCATTCAGTCTGTCCACCTCCACTGGAGGCATGTCCAAAGAGTGGTGGCTGTGCTCAGAGTTGTGGCGGTTCCTGGGAGACAGCAAGTGCAGGGCTGAGGCAGCTGAGGCCATACTGTCTGCGTGGTGCCCGGGCTCCAGCACCTCCCCAGGGAGCCCCGACGGAGCCGCCGCGAAGCTGCGCTGCAGGGTCTCGGAAGCAATCTCTGGGATATCCTGGGACATGGCTGTGGAAGCAGAGGAAATGACGTCCGGGGAGCGCTCGCGGGTGGGAGAAGCCTGGGGCACCACCAAGGGCTCCACTTCCTGCAGTTCCAGTGCTAGAGAGGAGTTTCCTGGTGCCACCTGAAAACAAAAATCAAACAAGAGCCTTTAGGATAATGTGGAGACGCTCCAAGAACGCCTGGTGCCTTACACTAACTGCCTTTGGAAACAGCCTGCTGTATTCCTTTCCTGATCCCTGGCTCCCACTCCCTTCATCAGATGGAAAATGGTCCCAGGACTTGTAGTGGACTCTCAGCTGGGCTAACAACGCACTTAAGCCAATGCTAGCCTGAACTCACTTTCAAAAGAAAATGTTACACTAATTCTACCTCCCTGCTCTACTTCAGACTCCCTCCTCTTTGAAGAAGAACATTAGTTTCAACACTGAACATCTCCTGGATTGAAGACTTGTTTCAATTTCAAGCTTCGGTCATGATCTGTTTTACACAACACCTGAAAATTAAAATTTAGGGATAGGAAATCGTGATTTCAGACTCATCAGACCAACATGCAGGAATAAACCTTTCCAGGTAGCACTGTCTCTTAGCACAAAAGCTGACCACGTCCAGCCACTGGGATAGTGCCAACACAAGCTAGAGCTGTCTCTGGTTTTCAGAGACAAACTGTTCTATACGTGGACAAGTTCCATCAATGTGGCTCAGTAAACTGGACTGAACATCTGAACCAGCAGCTGTGTTTTCCAAAGGGCACACACTGTCCCTGTTAACATCCAAATAAGTGTAATTTCATAGAATCCTAGAAAGGTTTGGGTTGGAAAGGACCTTAAAGCTCATCCTGTTCCAACCCCACTGCCATGGGCAGGGACACCCTCCACTAGACTAGGCTGCTCAAAGCCCCATCCAACCTGGCCTTGAACACTTCCAGGGATGGGGCATCCACAACTTTCCTGGGACGTCTATGCCAGTGCCTTGCCACCCTCTGAAAAAAGAATTTCCTCCTAACATCTAACCTAAACCTCCCCTCTTCTTGTTTAAAATTATTCTCCCATGCCCTACCCCTTCCTGCATATGTGAAAAGTCACTCTTATCTCTTTTAAGCACTACAAGGCCACTCCACTCCTCAGAGCCTTTTGTTCTCTAGGCTGAGCAATTTCAGCTTGTAGAGGCCCACAAAAAGGTTCCTTGGCCCATGAGAAGGAAGGGAGCAGCATTTGGAGCCTTACTGGAACAGGTGCCTTTGGTGTAAGCTTGTCAGGGAGGCCTGGGATAAGAACAGAGTGACTCCTAGGACTGGTCTGGAGACTGCTGCTGCTGCTGCTCAGCGTGAGGCTGGTGTCCAGCTGCATCTTGGGGCTCACAGTCAAGTCTTCTGATGCTCTGCAGAAACAGACACCAGCAAATCAAGTAGCCCAAAGAAATGATTGATCTGCATCAAACACTCGAGGTGAGGAGATGGGGTACAAAGGTCAGTGGAGGAGCCCTTGCTTTTTCCACCATGGTCAGCTACACCTTGTCAATGACCACCTGCATCTCCTAGTCCCCATACAGCCTAGAGAGATACCAGGTGGAAACAACATAAAAGAAAAAAAAGGGGCACTGCAATCTTTTAGAATTCGAGGGGTCAGTGAGAGAAGAGACCAATTGTATCTCCAGTGCACACTGTACAGAGTACAGGGAGAAACAGGACACTATGAGATAGGTTTCCCTCCTTTTCCCAGAACTCCCATAAGAGAAGTTCTTGCCTGTTATGCAGCCCAATCCACCATCACACTCTAAGATTTTCCTACCAGTCCTAATTCTCTCCCTGTCCTTGGTGGCTGCAGTGTTCTCTTACCTGTAAACAACAACGGCCCTTGGGGAAAAGTATGTAGAGCAACAAAACTGAGCTGCAATAACAGAATCCCTAGGAGGCACACATAAAACACTCTTGCTGGCCCCTAGATGACAACAGGCATGTTCCAAGCTGCATTAGGGATGCAAACAGCTGCCTATACAGGGATGTTGGGACTCAGGCCAGCTTCTAACTCTGGTTACAAGCTCCTCTCCTACAAGATACAGTACAGCTCTGTGCTACCCCAAAGACCTGTGTCAGTTCAGCTGCAGATATATTATTTTACTCATGTGCTATTTACCTGGGCAGAGAGGCATCTGTGACAGAAGTGCTGCTCATGGCTGTGACTGCAGTCAGGGAACTGACACTGCTGCCTGGAGAGACAGCGATCTGTAAGGAAACACACGGCAGTCAGGATGGGACAGAGGGCAACAACACTCTGAGCAAGAAAGACTCCTAGAGAGTCCTTGGTGAAGTGGGAATAGAAAACACCCCCATAGGTTGGGTTGTTCTGCTAAGGTGCTCAGGTGCTGGTCAAAGGCAAGTCCCAAAACATCCTCATCATACGGCTGCTTTTACTGAGGAACTGCTGTCTCCAAAGTGACCTCACCAGTGCAGAGGGCTTATGGCAGAGAGTGGGGTACTACAGCAGGGTCTCACAAGTGTCTGAACAGTCCCATCTACCTACCTGATCATTTCAGATCTGCATTCCCACAGGACCCCATCAGACAGGATGTGCAGAGGTGGCATATTTTTTTCCATTACAGTTATATCATAACCCCCAACAACATGTGTAAACCAGTAAGAGCAGTCTCCCAGCTTAGACACAAAACAAACATTTAGCAAACCCGTATTTCTACAAAGCACATCTGCATCACTGGTTTTGCAGTTAAACACAGCACTTACAACACAAGCTTGGGCCAGTTTAGCATTTTAGATGTGTCAACAGGTCTCTGCTCTGTCTAGTTACATGCAGACTTTCCTGTGTGCTCTGCATTCAGCTAGCAGAGTTTATCACAGTCATTACAGCTGGGAAGCATGTCCAAAAGTACCAAAATCCACCCCTATCCCTTGCACCACCACAACAGTGCTGATCTCTGATTACCTGTTGAAGAGAAGTACTTGGTGTCATGAATGCATCTGGAGTCATCAGCTTGGGTTTGGCATCATTGGAGAGAGAAAGGAAGTCTGCTGGCACAGGCAGATCAGCGATACGCCGCAGGTCTGGCTGGGAGCCGTGCACAGACTCCTTTTCAGATCCCAGCCCTTCCGTGCTCAGATCAGCCATGTGGTCTGGAAAGGCTTCAAGGGAGAGATACAAATCAGTTTGGAGCTTCCCTCCAAAACTAAAGCTCTAATTCCACAAAGTATGAACTTATGCCATTGCATGCCATACTTGATTCCAAAAAGAACAAGCAAAAACCCTGCAACTATTCCAGTCAAAGCTTAGAGCAAAGCAAATACTGTGTTATGCTTTCTCTTTGTATACCAGACTGGATTTTATCAGGCTTTGATAATAAAATGTCCAAGCTTCCTTTCTTCCCTAAAAGCAAGGCCAGTTGAACTGCCACATCCCAGAATGGTGAATGAGCTGAAAGAGCTCATCACACACAGCCCAGCCCCCTCTACTCCCACAGCTCTGCTGTCACTCTGATCTCTTCCACCTGACAAGACACAAACTTCAAGTTTCTTTCACAAGTGCCAAATCACCCAGGAAGGTGAACTCAAGCATTCACAAAGCATTAGCACTCCTGGTCTAACACATCCCAAACTCTATTCTCACAACCAGGGTCTAACCAGCTTCCTGCTTGACAGCTACTCTACATTCAACCCTTTAAGCAAGGACACCACTGCAGTACAAAGAGACACCCAAAACCACCCTCTTGCTCTCCCCACCAATAACCTTAAAGGCTCAGCAACACTGAAGACCAATTTAACACATATGCTCACCAAATTCTTCATGAGAGCCATGGGAAGGCATGGAAGCACTTGTGTCAGGGCTATGAAGAGGCTGGAATCTAATCTGCACATCCTGTAGGGCCCTAGAAAGAAACAAGCATCTCAGATCAGCTTAAGAACCAACAAGAGAAGTCTTAAGGCTCAGAAGAGTTCACTGAACTGATTCCCTTGGAAAATGCTTCAGTGTTTTCTGCTTGTCACAGAAGCTGATCCTCACTCAGCCATGTCACCCAATTCTAACACCCAGGGTATTCAAGATGTTTCCCAGCACTTGTGTGTGAGCACAATTCTTAAATCACTCAGGCCATGGAAATACAAGCTTGTCACATCATTCAGGGCTACCTCCTGGTAAGGCCATACACACCACAGCCAGAAATTTCTATGGGGCCAAGTAGCTTTTGCTATGAGCAAAAGAATTTAACTTAAATTTCTACAGGTCAGTGCAAGGTTAGGACAACCACAGATGGCTGCACACACATACTCACTTGGTGTGAACACAGAAGAGTTTTATCAGCACACCTGCTGCTGATTCAACAGCCCCAGAGCCCTGAGCACCTTCTGGAAGGAGACAAAGGTAAAATATGGAATTGCATGGAAACTACACACGAAGTACTACAAAAACATCACAGCAGGATGAACTGACAGCAAAGAACCAGCATGATACAGATTCTCTTTATCAATGATCTGGATGAGGGGATCAAGAGCACTCTCAGTAAGTCTGCAGACAACTCCACAGAATCACAGAACATCCTGAGCTGGAAGGCTCATGAGGATCACTGAGTCCAACCCCTGGGCCCACACAGAACACCCCAAGAATCACTGCACATGCCTGGAAGAATTGTCCAAATGCTTCTTGAACTCAGAGAGGCTCAGTGCTATAACCACTGCCCCAGGGCACCTGTTCCTGTGCCCAACCATCCTCTGGATGAAAAACTTTTTCCTGATATCCAACATAAACCTCCACTGACTCAGCTTCATGCCATTTCCTTGAGTCCTGTCACTGGTCGCGAGATTGAAAAGATCAGTGCCTGCCCCTCATGAGGATGTTGGAAGACTGCAATGAGGTCTTCCCTCAGTCTCTTTTCTAGGCTGAACAGACCAAGTGACCTCAGCCACGCTCCATACAGCTTCCCCTTCACCATTCTCACGGCCCTCCTTTGGACACTCTCTAACAGCTTAGTGTCTTTTTTAGATTGTGGTGCCCAAAACTGCTCATGGGACTCAAGTTAAGGCTGCACACTGCAGAGCAGAGCAAGACAATCCCCTCCCTTGACTGGCTGAGGATGCTGTGCACAACATTAGGCAGGAGTGTCGATCTGCTGGAAGGAAGGGAGGGCCTACAGAGGGGTCTGGACAGGCTGGATTGATGGGCTGAGGCCAACTGTGTGACGTTCAACAAGGCCAAGTGCCAGGTCCTGTGCTTGAGTCACAACAAGCCCCTGCAGCACCACAGGCTGAGCAGAGGGGCTGCAAAGCTGCCCAGTGGGAAAGGGCCTGTGGGTGCTGGTTGAGAGTAGCTTAAAATGAGCCAGCATGTGCCCAGGTGGCCAAGAAGGCCATTGGCTTCCTGGCCTGTTTAAACAACAGTGTGAGCAGCAAGGCAGGGCAGTGACCAGGCCACACCTTGAATCCTGTGTTCCAATGCTTGGCAACCCAGCTTAAGCCTGGTGATGAAATTTTTCCTAACACCCAGTCTAAACCTCATTGGGCGCAACCTGAGGCTGTTTCCTCTTGTCTTATTTGGGAAGAGTGACCAGCCTTTCACAAGAGAGTCACAACCATCCAGAAAGAAATCCTGATCACACAGCAGCTAAATTTTGTCACCTACCTACACTCAAGTTGTCATTCTCCTCTTCTGCTGGAAGCACCTCGGTGTGCCTTAGCCGGCAGCGGCTCACGGCCTGGATGCCAAAGCTCAGAACTGGGTGGGTAAGGAGGAACTCCGAGATGGAGCTGAAGTAAGCCTTGCCCTCCTCTTGGTTCTGCATCAACTCCATCACATACAAGACCTGGAAGAACCAGAAATGGCAAATCAGAGCTTTCAGAGGAGACCACACACATGTGTGGGGACTACAGAGCTGAGTCCAAACCAGACTACATCCAAACCAGATTTGGAACAAGGGAAATAACGTGAGGAATAAAGCCTGGATCTTGAAATTTGAAATGGAACATTCAAGGGAACCACAAGCACCACATTCTTAGGCGAGTCAATGTTGATCAAGAACTCAGTCCTACCATGCCAGACACAAGTATCTCCAAATGAGCTTTACAGAGCCTTACAAACTGTGAGAAATAATCCTTAAGACTCCTCAGGATTATTCAGCTGAATTGCTATCCTTTTTCATCTAACAGTGAAATTGCTGAGTCAGCTTCTGCGTTTTTATCTACTAATGTGCAAATCCCAGACCTAGGCAGCAGTACCAGTCACACACAAGGCCAATTCTGCTTCAGCCACCATTTCCCACAGGCAGCAATAAAATGAACTACTTACTTTTCTCTGCACATCACTCAATATCAGATACTCAGCGGAGAGGTCCAGACAGACTTTCAGGCTGGGAAGAATATTCATGGAGCTGAAGATGTCAGAAGAAAAGCTACATATACAAATAACAGGGAGGGGGTACAGACAGCAAGGTAGATTAGCCCAACCAGCATGATTGCTATGAAACTGCATTAATTAACAAAACTCCCACAGAATCTTAAGGAGTTTACAGCCCTATTACAGTGCAACCACCCACTAGAACACAAACACCTTTGCTGAAATCAGTGCTGACATCAGCTAAGAAAGCAGCTGGGAGATGGCACAATAGGATCAAGTTATGGACTCTGAACACTGAAATGAAAGGTGACACTTTGTCACTACTCAACATATTCCACATTCACAGGAGTACAGGAGTCAATAATACAGATTTAAAACCAAAAGCCCACCAAATCAAAATAACCCTTCCACAAGTTTTGGACTTTCTGCAGCATGAGGTGGAAAAAGCAGCGCTCAGCTTTGTGTCATATTCTTCTCACTTAAAGAGGGAAAATACAAAGTGGCCTTGAGCATGTGTGTGGTGATAGAGGCCAAGATCCACCATCAGAAAAATAAAATCAGGCAACCTAAACTGAGTCAAGGGATGGACTACAGAACAATTTGAACTTCTGGACCTACATGGCTCAACATTTAAACCTTGGATAATTTCTTAAGTTTTATCAACATAGCAGCTTCTCATAATTTAAGCAGAAAAAGCACTAATAGGAAAATATCCTAGATTGGTTATTGAATATCTAAAACTTCTAGAGAAGAAAACATTCATGGTGTGCGGTTTTGTTGAGCAACCTCCTCTCATGCTACAGATATGTCAATACTTTACAAAGACAACAGATCTTGGTAACACAAATAATAAAAGTATAAACTTCTCTGGCCTTGCCAAAGCTTGACCTGACAGCTTAGAGCTTCCAACGACAGGTCAGAATGGCAAAGGAGTAGGCTCGAATTTGGGCTGGAGTAGAATCTATTGGTCATTAGGGATTACCTTTGCAAATTCAGTACCCCTAAATCCCACCCTTCAGGGCATCCACCAACACGTACCGAACAGTCTGCAAACAGGTCCAAGACACCGTGCACCACATCTTCAGTTCTCTGTTCTGATCAGCTCCTGTGATGAGAAACCTCCAGAAGGGAACTCTGTAGGCACAACAGATCCAAATTCTCTTAAAGAAGATCTGATCCTTCCCAGAAAAGCTCCTCACAAGCTGCCCATGGCTGATTTTGCCCAACTGTGGCTTAAAGTTCACAGAAAATTTCTGCTCTGAGGAAGACTAGAAACCACTACAACCTCTCAGAAAGCTTAAGGCCACAACTGACTGAAGAAACAATAATAAAACCTATATATTCACCAATGGTAGTTGAAATATGGAGGACTAACAGGCCATTTAAGACTGACCATACCACAAACCTGAGAGGACTCCTCAATTTAGAATTCTCATTACTTTCATGGAATTAACACTATGATTAAGATCACTTTAGGTTGTGCTTCAGAGTCTTATTTACTTCTCCATCACTAGAAAACTGACTACAAAGATGACAGGACCTGTTCCTGCTACAAAGCTAACATTTTTAAGTATGATTCAGTTACGAGGAACTTTCAAGGCAGGGCAGAGTTAGAATACAATGCTGAATTTTAATACTTCAAGCACAGGATTGAAGACTTACTCTGGGTCTTGTTTTTTATGGTTGTCACAAAAGAGCAGGCAGGAAAGAGGCCTACCATCATGAGGTTTCCACTCATGAAGACACCTGGGAATAAATCAGAGAAAACACCCAAGTGTGAAGGGAATGGTAAATGAGGAGGATGCTGACACTGAACATACAATTCCTCGTCCAGAAGCCACAAAACATTACTGACTTGTAGCTCTTTACAAGTCTTATATAAAATAAGGAGATGACACAGACAAATACTGTTACCAATAAATAAATAAAATCCCATGTTGCCATTTGGTCTGGTGTCTTAACAAAAATACAGTGCAAAAAGAAGTCAGCATTGAGAGGAACAGCTCAGAGCAGCTTCCTGCATTTCCACGGACAGTGCAAAGGAGTTTGACTACAGCTTGTGCAAAGCACAGAACTCCTGTTTCCAGACACAGCTCTCTGCATTTTCCATACGCCTATGATATTCAGTGACATAATTTTTCAGCAACAAATTACAAACACTTATGCTGTATCTTTATAATGTCCTGAGAATGACCATCACAGATGATTCTGTATCAAGGAAATTCTCCCAGAGAAAATGCTGCTCTCTGTTCCAAGATACCTCATTTTCCAATTGTCCAGTTACCTTGGCTCATCCTGTCCCTCAATATAGATCTGCCAGAATTTTACAAAACCATCATGGCTTGCTGTGGCCAACACAGTTCCATCTGGAGAAAGTGCTCCCTCGCTCAGGCACTACACAGAGGGGGAAAAGAGACACAGAAAAGCAATTTTATGGCTTTTCCTATTTTACAAGAAGAAAAAGCTCTATCTTCAAGCACGAATTTGACTAACAATCTGACTGTAGCGAAGGCCAGAGTGATTTCTAACAGAAACTGGTTGCTTCTAACACTAAGCCTCTTAACCCTTCACAGAACAGTTGTCAGGCACCCCCTCTCTTGGTAATAATAAACCATCACCCTTTCCAGACAGCAAATTCAAGTACAAAGGATTCTGTTGGCACTGCTCTTACTGTTATTCATGTTATGAATAGAGTTCATTTTGGTTTGGGATATTCTGGCTTTTCACAATCATAATTGCCTCACAACTGTTTTTTTAACAGCCAACTGTCCTAAGAACTGCTGAGACACTATAACCCAAAGAAAACCAAAAAAATCCAGGTTTGTACCGTGCTGTGGCCTTTCACCACAATGAAGCCTTCTTTGATATCAGGCACTTCCACTGGCCAGGAGCTGTTGTTGGTTCGGATGATGTCCAAATCCCACACCTCTGCCTGGAAAACAAGCATGTAGACACACAGGTTTATCTCTGTAACCACTGGTTTGATCCAGAGAACTTCCTAGATCCTTATCTTATGGCCTGATACACCAGCCCAATGGCAAGTGTGTGACATAAACCTTCCCATTTCCACCCAATTTGGCCACTAGATGCTTTCCTGGCACTGTGTGTAACACAGGGAATTGCTCTTGGCATTTGTAGCTGCTGCCCACCAAGCCCCTCCTTCAGGTACTGGCTCAGTCTGAACAGACAAGTGATGTCTCCATTTCAAGTGGTCCTTGGCATTTGATGGTGAGCAGAAGTCCCCTTTCCATCCTCCTGAGGCCCAGAGAATGATCTCTCTTGGGAAAGAGAGGAATCCAGCATCTTACAGGAGGATCCCCAACATGGACTAGACAAGAGCCTTTACAACTCCACTGCAAACTCAGCTCTTTCCTCCATTAAATTCTCTCCTTCTAATGATAAATTAAGGCAACATTTCCAAAGCAGTTTCCTTACCCTGTCCTCATGCAGCAACGCCAACGTCTGACTTCCCTCTTCCCCGTTCTCCTCGTTATCATCCGGGATGAAAGGGCACCAGATGATTCTTCGGAAGGTGTTCAGTGGGGTATTGTCAGGCCGCTTGATGTTAACCAAGATCTCCTCTCTGATCACCAGGGTTAAGAAATGTAACATTCTGGCTCTGCTGCTGATGCCCAGCAATAACCTGCTCAGGCTTGGTCTGCTGTTTCAATACTGTTAAAAGCTCAAGTTTTTTGAGCCACTGATTGAAAAAGCAAGGAGGTAAAGAGATTCTGCTGAGAAAGCAGCCAAGCTACAGTTTCTTCACTGACAGAAGAGCTTCAGCTTACAAAAGTTTACAGGTTCCCACAATTTTCTCTTGCAGGCTGCAGTGACAGGATAAGCACAACAGGGGCACACAGCCACATCTGAATGTGCAATCCATGTGACAGCTAATGATTAAATGATTTGCTGGCCTTGCAACACTACCAGAGAAAGATAGAAGAGCTACCACATTGCCCCCAGCTGAGTGCTTGAGTGCACCACTACAAATCAGGGCTTCAACAACTACCACCACCTTTGCTCCAGTTGCCTTTGAAATGATGGTACACAATTAAAATTAAAAAGCTGCACTCTGAGGTGACATACCTCACATGTTTCCCAGAAGCACTGAGCAATCACTCCTAGCAATTAAAAGGAAAATATTTAGGGTAATGAACACTGAAAATAAATTTCAGGGCCACCAAAAGGATGACAGGTTTGGAAGGAAGATAGTGAGTGGACGGGAAGTATTACATTGTCTTCCCCAGAGAAGTAACAGAGGAAAAGAGCTAGAACCAGACAAGACAAACCCCTGTCATATGCTTGAGGTGATACTGCCCATGTCCAAGGCCAGCTGGTACAGACTGACACTTCTCACTGTCTACTTTGCCTGGACCAGGAGCACTGAGGTGCTCCTAGAATTTCAAGCAATGCAGTATCAATAATAATGATTGTGCTGAATGCAGGTGAAAGTGACTGATATCAGTCATGATACCCTGGAAGGAGCATAACTATCGATCTTCCCCTGCAAACTGCTATTCTGCAAAGGCTACAAAATTAAATGGCAATGCTGAGGTTGCATTCACATCTAATCATTACACAGAGACTGACAGGACATGTATTTGGACAAGATACTGGATTTTTTCTTTATCCATGGCCAGGCGCCAGACAAAAAGGTTGCCAGCCTCGTCCAGGCAGGCCAGCTGGTTGGAGTTGAGGTGAGCAAAGGCCAGGTCTGCCACGCCTCCTGTGAATCCCTTCAGCAAGGTCCGCTCAGCAGTGCTGACACTCAACACCCGCACCATAGCAGAGCCATTGCTGGCAGCTGTGAGAAAGACAGAGGGAGAAGTCACCATTTATGTCTGTGGTTTCTCTGCATAATTCTCATAAACTTCCCATAGCTCTCATAAACTTCTCATAATTCCCAGGATTATCCTCATTAAAGATGCCACAATTAAATGCCAGGCCTAAACCTTCATCCTGAGCTCGCTGCACTTACAAGGCTGACCTCCAGTGACAGTGTATTAATTTTACTTGCAATTTAATTTTCAGTTACTGGAGAAAAGGAGTCACTGAGAGGCAGATAGCTCGGATACACATTCTGTAAGGGGAAGCAAAGGGCACGAACATTCACCCTGCAAAAAGCACTGCTTTTTGGCTTGCATGAAAAGAAGATGTTTCAGAATGTGTGCACACTAAGCAAAGTTTCCAGCTTCCCCTTTTCAGACAGACACCAACCACTACAAAGCAGGCAGTCTTACAGAGATCATGGTGCTTCCACTTCCTGATGCCCACACCAGCCCTAGCAAACCACTCAGCTTCCCAGTGTTACTGCACCCAAGCTTTTAAAATATTCTTTAAAAGGGTGAGACATTCTTAAGCTACTCTAAAATAACCTCATCTAGGAAAAAAACACAAAAGCAGAGCAGTAGATTTCATAAAAGACCAGATAAACTGGTGTGAGAACTAAGAACAAAGAGACACAGAGACTCTGTGCTTCTATGAGAGCAGAACTCTCTAGAATAGATAACTAAGTGTTCATTTCATGGAACTCTTTAAGGCTGGAAAACTCCTTTAAAATCATCAAGTCCAACCAGCACAACCCTCATGTTTACCACTAAACCATGTCCTCAAGCACCATATCTACATATTTTTTTAACACTTCCAGGAATGGTGACTTCACCTCTTCCCTGGGCAGGACAGTTCCAATGCTTTAGAATCCATTCCATGAAAAAAGTTTTTCCTAGTATCTAATTTAAACCCCTGACACAACTTGAGACCCTTTCCTCTCATCTTGTCACTTTCTTTCCCATATGCTATGAAACAATCTTTCCCTGTGTTGTTCTGCTTTCCTCTCTCTATTGCACAAGACACTGCATTTGCATTGCTCCTTGGACCCTCAAAATTTAGCCTTAAACTCGGCTCTAAGTTTATGCAAGCAAATCCATCACAAACACTTATCTGCTCAAATTACCATGGGGCTGTTCCTGAGCTTAGCTACAGAGCAGCTTGTTTGCTGCAGAAATATTTAATTAGAAGAGGAATCTGAACATCAGCTCTCCAGTAAAACCAATGTAGTCCTTCAACTTCTCCTACAGCCCCACTGAGTCCTTCTATTTCCAACTCTCCCACATAACAAACTCTTCTCTCCACCGTTGCTTATATTCCCTCTATGACAGCACTCTGATCTGGGTATTGCAAGGCATGTTTCAATTAGTTCCAGTTATATTGTTCTGATGCAAACTCTGCCTTTCTTAATGATACACAGAGTAAAAGAATACAAATCATATCCAAGACAGAAAGGTATCTCACCTCTAATGGCATAAGCCAGGTAAGAGTTTGAAACAGCTATCAGATTGCCATAATAGTATTTCTGCTCCCAGTCATATCTAGCAACAGGCTGTATTTTCACCTGTTCAGGAGAAAGAAAACAAAACATGAGAAATTCATCTTTGAGGTCCCTCAGTTCACTGCACTCTAAGGAACAAACCGGAACAGAAAATGGAAAAACACAAAATGGAAAATTAAGGAACAAAGTGGGAAAGAGCTGAGCAGATCAAGACCAGAGGTCTCTCTCCTAATCATCAGCATTTGTTATGAGCATGGCTTAGTTCTCTGCTCAGCACCAGCTCTAATTTCAGCATATTGTTTCTTGCAGCTCTGACCTGCTGGCCAGGGCCCTCAGCAGGACTGATGCCAGCAAAACAGCCAGGGAAACCCTTCCTCCAGGGTCCAGGGAGGAAACAATCAGCAGAAAAATATTGTTTGTGGAGAAAGGACACTTTCCCAGGAACCTACAGCTTAGATCATGGACTTCTGAAAATTAGAGGATAACTTTGGCAAGACTCTGGAATAATAGAAACAATCAGTTACAAGATACTGCTCCAACTTTTTTCACCTTGTTAAACTTTTTGACGAACTTCTACCTAATTACAAACTCCTATGACACAAGAAAGAAGGTATTTATTTCTTTTTTAGAATATTCAAGCATGAGCTGATGTGACCAAAAAAGAGACAGACCATGCTTTCTTTTGCTCCTTACCTTGTTACTCCCTCTGGCCTTACTGGTGATGCTGGAATCACTGCTGGCCACTATCTCCACATCTTTTGCTGATATCACTAAGCACGTGGAGCTGTCGTCACCAGAAAGGCAGCTTTAAAAAAAAACAAACGGGGGAAAACATCAGACAGGACTCACAGGAACAAAATATTTAACACTTTATGCTAAATTCATAATTTTAACAGCAACACAGCAGGATCTGTGCATCTAAGAGCTTGAGCTGAACAACTGAAGACAGAAACTATTCACAGGTGAGTCTTCCTTCTCTATGTGTCACAAGTTTGAGAGAGTTAAACGCCTGCTTTGTTCAGCCTAAAAACCTTCAGTTCATTTCACTTGAGCATAGATCTACAGTTGAGTCAAGTCCTCAACACTGGAAGGTGTAAAGAAACCAAAACCAACCAGCTGAACCTCATCAACAAGACAGTGCACACTGCTCTTGGTATTCTCATGGCATCCTCTTTCAAAACCATGACCAGAGAACCCAAGCAAAAGCTACTTCCATGAGCTCTGCAGCATCTCAGGTGACTTGGGTCACTGAAGGAGTTCTGGTAGACATCTACAGAGGAACCACAAGTTTCAACCATATCCCTCATGATTTACATTCACCCCGACCTCCAATTTTCACCATGTACAGTCCTGTCCCCCTTCTCTGAACAACTCTGCGGATATTCTTCAGTTCCCGAGCTGCAAGGACGGCAGACTCCATGCATCAGCCTCACAAAAGCTACAAAACTTCTAACCAAGAGCACTGGCTCACAACTGCCACCCGAACTGAACATAAAACCCACCGTCAGGCTCCCAGCATGCATGTCCACGCTCAAGAGGACTAAATTTGAGCTGTTGTCTCTTCACTCTCAGCATTTCTTTGACAAAACTTACATGACTTGTTTCTCCTGCAGGGCTCCTAGAGAGATGCTGCGATGCACGGGCTTGGCCAAAGCAGGTCCATCTCCGCTCCCAAGGGTGTCAGGCACCAGCAGCCCATTCAGGTCCCCGTTGTACGAATTCGACGGTCTCTGGTTCTCATTCACCGAACCTGAGGGAAAGCACGACCAGCTGTGCCCAGCATGCATTTAAAAGAAGTAGCACTGTGTGAAATACACCACCTTCAGGCACTTTTTGTCAGCCCCTAGTGGTCTGTCAGGTAGACTACGCTGAACTGGTTGGGAAAAAGTGTTCTACAGAAAGGATGCGTAAGAGACCTCCCATGTGATGAGAAACTCACCCCCATAAATCTGAGCGAAACAGCTCTTTTTCTTTCACAAGCCATTCAGCAGATCACAGAAACTCCAAAGAACATGTTTCAAGGACCTTACCAGGCTAAAGCAGCAAATAGCCTTAGATCAGAAAGACTAAGCTGGTAATTCAGGTTTAGTGAATCAAGTGCCAGACCAAAAGGTTCTTGACAGGTCACTTCTAACCCTCAGGCCTGCAGACAGACCTCTGGACTCCAGCAGTGCAGGGATCAGCTGCAACATTTGGGGCTGGCTGGAAACAATACATTTGTTACTTTCCAAAACCATCTTCTGCCTGTGAGACCTCGAAGTCCAGGTGTTTCTAGGAAACTCTGCAGCTGTGCCTACGGAATTCCCGTATTTTTCCCTTGGCTGAATAATCACATAGAAGTTTATAGCACTCAAATTTTGTGTAAAGCAGCCATTTGTTCAGAGCCCCAGCTGTGCTTTGAAGAGTGTGTGTGCCCTGACTTTGCACATCTGGCCTAGCACAAGCTGCTTGGTGGCTTCCATGCCTTCTGAAGGCTTTAGGAGGGGACAGACGTAACAGGGGGTGAAGGAGACTCTTCTTCTTCACTAGCAAGGTAAATATTTGACAACCTCCACTGGAGAGCAAGACCCCTCCATCTGCACCCCAAAGGAAAAGCTGCCTGTCTCAGCAAATACTCGCTTGAAATTTTCACTGGTTTTGAAGCTCGAAATTTCGTATACTGTTGCCAGGTAACAACTGCTGCTGAGCTCCTGCAAAATGGCTGCTCCCAGGACCAGAAGCTCCCCCATCACTGGCACATGTAACAAACCTAAACATAACTGTGGGCAAGAGGCAAATCCTTCCAAAGTAAGACAAAATTTTCACTACTGAATAGGCTTCAACATATCAGGTGAGCGCTGCTGCCTAAAACACAGCTGCAACTATTCACTTGCCAGAAGAATATTTTAAATTTGCCTGTTTATGAAGAGTCATTATGGACACAGAAATGTACAGTGACAGGGTACCCTGATGCAGGGACAATTTGGGCACTCACCTCAGTGTACCGGCACTGTATGAAGGAAAAACAGCAGCACTTACAGCACAAGGAGATTCAGGCGAGGGAATGTGATCCTGGAACCGCCTCACAATGGGGCTATGCTTGCTGTCACAACATTAAAACGTGCCCCTTATTCCTACAAGCATATAGTGGGTGTTTGTCCAGTTGCAGCTACTTCCACTGACAGCACTTTATCCTTTGTGACCAAAGGCAGGAAAATATTCCCTACAGAAATATCCCAGAGAAAGATGATACGTGCTTTGCCCTTTTTGTAGCTACAGCGAAGTCTCACGTAAGTACTGCTGGTCTTTTACAGACAGCACGATAGTGATGTTTGCTCCATGGGAAAAAGGAAGGAGGAAACACTCCCCAGAGGCTGATGGGCCCAACAACAGTGCACCCAAGTTCAGCAATGGGCGTAACTCATTCTGTGTCAGTGGAAGCCAGACAAGCCCAGGTGCTGCCTGTGCACAATCCTGGAGGCATAAAAGAAGGGAAGAGGCTCTATTTAGTAAGAACATGAACTAAACCAAAAGGTTAAGCCAGACTGGCAGATCGAGGTCTCAAAGGGAAAGAAGAGTGTTTGTATTCATTACCTTTTCAAAGAGCAGGAGCAGTTAGAACTGAGACACTGAACTCTTCCTGCTCCCACCATCAGCTGCACCAGGAGATGCCAGCCTGTACTGAACAGAACACTGCCCTGATACACCATGAGCAGGGTGAGCCCACGTAACACCTGGTTATCAGCAGAGATCTCTGCATGGATTGAAGGATCCTGCCCACCACCAGCAGGGAGGCTCCTCCACAGCACAGCAGCACGGACAGCCTGTCTCCATGTCCCAGCAGGCAGGTCCATGCTTTGGCAACAGCTACTGAAGCACTGGATGACGTTTGCCAAAACTGGGAGAAATTGTGTCAAGAGAGACAGACTGGGTAGTGGACTACATTTTCACAATCATCAAACCCAGCAGAATTTAAAAAATATTGTGAAAGCTGTAAACTCTTTAGAGCAGGGAGTGTTTCTTGTCACCTGCCTGGACAGGAACTAGAGGAACACAACACTACTCCCAGCTACCTGCACCTCGTACTGCAAAACTTGAAGGCTCCCCTATTCCTCTCCCCTGGTATCCTAACAGGAGTTTCAGAGACTTTCAGGTAACATGTGCACTCTTCTTCTTCCCCTTATTATGTCAGTCTTTTCAAGTTTATTTGCTGTTACCCAGGCAGTTATTTCTGATGAGAACTACCACAGGTTCCTCCTGTGAACTTCCTGCCCACCTGCTCCTTTTCCTCTCAAGTGCCTTCTTGTGCACTGGAGTCGACAGAGAAGGTAAAAAGAGAATGAACAGGAAAGAAGAATGACAAGGAATAAGCCATACTCTGTCAGTAACTCCTCGACTTCAACCAGCAGGAGAAAGTCAAGTCACCTTGAGCAACAACTCCAACCATTTCTCAACCACAACATATCCTTCCAGTTCAGAAACTGCTTATGAAACAAGTGTTCCCCATCCCTGCACTGAGCTCTCCTTTCAGTCTTTCAAGTACAGTGCTGCACCACAAATAAAAAAACTATTTTTCTTATAAGAATTAGAATTCAGGAACATAATAGCACTCCAGAAACCAGAGAAACTATTCCAATTAATGAGAAGTTTATCTAAGGGTAGTAAAGCTAATGAAGCTGCCTTCCTGCAGGTTTGATCCATCACCCCATGTGCCTCTACAGCCCTCCACAACAATCCCACAGTCAATCTCTCTTTCTTTTGGCCAAGGAAAAGGCAGCACACATGGCAGTTGCTTTGGAGGTAGCACATTCCTGCTGAATCTCTGGACATTTCGAAGTTCTATTATTCCTGTCCTGCCTTTCCCTTGAAGGGAGCACAAGAGGGGTATAATTCTGTCCTCCACCCAGAGGTTAAGATATTTTTTGCAAAGCATTCATGTCTCGACCTCCTTCAGAGTGTCACCTCACCACGTTTGACTGAGACACCATGGCAGGTTCAACAAGGGAGATGAGAGAGAGCCTGAGCTCCAGGAGAGTGGGAACACTATCCAGCTGACTCCTGAGCCAGCTGTTGATACCCTTACAGGCAGAAGGGAGCCCACTGAACTCTGAGCAGAGAAGTTCAAAGCACAGACCGAAGAAGTCTCACAAGAAGACTCACAACCACTTTAGGAGAGATAATTGTGATCCCATTTCATATACAAATAAGGAGAGTGCTAAGTTTGTGTAAAGGGTGAACGCGGCACTGATCTCAGAGCAGCCTGACAGCCCCTTCCACTCAGCCGAGCAAGATGCCTGGGAAACACTCCAAGTACTCCTGGTAAGGGGGGACACTCGTATCACAGAGGTCGGTGCTGTTCAGCTCCCAGCAGCAACACCTCTCAGCCGAATGGAGCCCTGAAACCGCCGCAGCAGCGAGCTCTGGGGCCGAGCTGCTCTCGCTCTGCCCAGCGCCAACAGCCCCCTCCCTCAAGCGAGGCTCCCCAGGCGGGGGCTCCTCTCCTCACCGGCCGGTCCGCCCCGCGCCGCTGGCTCCCGGCTCTGCGGGGAGCGAGGCAGTGCCGAGCGGGACCCCCCGCGTTGGGCGGGTCGGAGGGCGCTGCCAGGCGCCCAGAGGCGAAGCGGTCCCGGCCGGGCCTCGAGCCCGACCGCTGACAACCGGCGGGGCGGCGGCGCAACGGCCGA
>WAAG01041330.1:0-10782 GCA_013390105.1 Tichodroma muraria
GACCTGTCTAGATCTGGGACTTGTTTGGATTTTTTCCAAACTCAAGGCAAGGCAGCCTGGTCCAGTGGAGGGTGTCACTGCCCGTGGCAGGGAGTGGAACTGGACAACCTTTAAGGTCGCTTCCAATTCAATCATTACAGGATTTTACTCTGCAAAAATAATGCCAGAGTGCTTTTGTTTCCCTTATCTGCTGAGAATGAGCCAGCACACTCCTTTCTGAGAAAGGGAGGTGGCTTTCAATTAAAAAGCCACTTGTTCCCAAGCTGTCTCTGCCTGGCCCAGCGTGGACACGGAGCCTGCTCAGTCCATCAGAGCCAAGAATTCCCTCCCTGGGTGTCTCTGGGTTGTGTAGCGCAGCCCTTGAATCCTGTCCTGTCCTCACCCAGGCCTGCAGTAATCCCTCCACTGCTTGCTTAATCCTGTTGGTGTAACAGTAAACAATCCTAAATGGCCACTGTCAAATGTCTTAAGAGTACTAAACTTAAGGTGAAGAGAGCATAGGGGTGGCAACAGCTCAGACACAGGAAAAAAACAAACCCCCAGGATGGCCAAGGGGGTGTTTGTGTGCAGGCAGCAGTAAGGATTGTAGAGTATCCCACAGGGATCATTGAGTCCAGTTCCTGGCCCTGCTTAGGACATCCCCAAGTTGTTCTTTGGGCTGCTCTTATCACCTGGGGGTTATTCTTAGAGTCCTGACAAGGCAAGAACCTTACCTGGCTCGCTCCTGGCAGGTTAAACACTGGAGGAGGGGAAGGTGGTCGTTGCTGCTGCTGGTTCACAGTGGTTTTAGAAGGTGTCAGTACAGAACGGAGCTTCATTGATGCGCTGTTCTGCTTTAAGCAGTACCCACGTGAAGTTCTGAAGGATGTGTTTGTATGGAGTGGACCTCTCTTCAAGATCCTGATCATTGCCTGGGAAGGATCTATGGAAAAACAAGGCTTATGTTTAGTACAGTTGCACTGTCTCACTTGGGGTTTCATCCCTGTGCAAAAATGCCGAGGAGAAGGGGCTGGTAATACAGATTTTGGGGTTTTTTGACATTTTGACTGCATTGTTGAAACTGCTGAACGGCCTGCAGAGGCTCTGCCCCATTTGCCCTGATGCCAGGCTGTGATTACAGCCAGCTAACCTTGCCACAGCCTGCTGGAGCAACACCTGGCATCACCTGGAACAGGTGTAGTCCAGGGCTTAGGGTAAGACCAAGGGTCAAGTGTCTTCCTGGTAGGACAAGGAAATGAGAAGAGCAGATGGAAATGAGAAATGATAAACTGCGACTGCTTGGAAAAGGTTTAAAAAACAGTAAGAAAAGGTGCTAGAGCCTCACAGGTGAATTCACCTGTCCTGCCCCCATCAGTTGGACACAAACAAAAGCCCGAATTTCTGACTGCTTGAAGGGAAGGTCCCCTGTTCTTTATCCTCCTCTGTGATTCCCAGAACTCAGCTATACTGGTTGGGATGAAGTTTGGAAATTAGTACTTCATCCATCATTTCTACAGATTTATACTTTTGGGCAATTTCTGTAATTTATACACTTTAAAGTTTGCTGTATCTTGTGACTGCAGCCCAGTTGTTCTATACTCTGGCACAAACCAGCCTTCAGGCAGTCTTTAAACACCACTTGGTGCTGATGTGCTGTCATTAACAAGTGTTTACATTCTCACCTGGTTGAGCAAAATCCTTCTGATTTCTCAAGCTGGCTGGCCGTTTCAAACAGGCTGGTTTTCTTTCCTTAGCCATAGATGAGTACAAGCCCCTGGATGCCACCACAAACCCCTCCTTGATCCTTGCTGCGGCTCAGATGCCGGCATACCAGAAGCTCGTGGATGATGCTGTTGCCTACGGGAAGAAGCTTGGTGGGTAAGTAAAGAGGGGTTTAATCTCAGCAGACCTATATTTAAAATGCCTTATTTATATACAAGCAACATACTGGGGTTTCCCCCTCGTGTACTTGTGGGTTTGTCTCCTGCCCCAAAAGGCCTCAACGCTTTGAGAAAAATTCTTTACGCCCATTCCGGATGTTCTTTTAAAAAGTGCATCCCCATTTCCCAGCTCATACCTGGCCCTCCTTGCTCAGGAAAAGAGCAGCACTATAGGAAAGTGTCTAAAGGCTAATCCTGCTGGCAGGACAGAAGTAGCTCATTTGAACTCTGGAATTTAATGTTAAACAGGCTGTGAAATTTGATCTTCAAATCCACAGCAAAGTGTAAACTCACCTTTTTTTTACCCCCATAAATGCTTTTGCTCTTTGTGGTTTTCAGGTCAGAAGAGGAGCAGATCAAAAATGCTTCTGACAAGCTTTTTGTATTATTTGGAGCTGAAATCCTGAAGAGGATACCTGGCCGTGTGTCCACAGAAGTAGATGCAAGGTTGGCTCTTCTCCCTCTGGGTTACACTGGATATTAGTAAATACAAAAAGTGACCTGATGTGAGTTGGAGAAAGATTTTTTGCCTAGAAGACCAGCAGGACTTATATTAATATTTAAGAGTGTGGATTTCCCTTAGTTTGACTAGAACTCTGTAACAAAAACAAGTAGCACTGGCCTTGGATTTGCATAATCTTCCTGCTGCTGCTTAAGCAAGGGAAACCTAACACTTCCAATCGTATGGCTCATTCTCTTCTACTTGATAATAGCTGTTCAATTTAGCAAGAGATCTGTTTGAACAGTTTCTTTTAAGACTTGCACAGGGCTTGGCTGTTAACTTGCTCAGTGCCAATTTTCGTTATGCTTAGCTTCTGAATTCATTATGAGAAACTTCTTTCTCGAAGGGCTGTCAGCCCAGTAGGGATGTGAGAACACAAATCTGCTGTTGGCATGCAAATGCTGATAAAACAGGACAGTGTTTTCCCATTGGGCCCTGGGGGAGAGAATTAAAAAAAACAAACAAAAAAACCCCCACAACTCTTTTAAACAGCACTGCTCTTGCCTCAAAGGTTGTCCTTTGATAAGGAAGGAATGATTCAAAGGGCCAGGCGCCTCATCGACCTCTACAAGGAAGTAGGAGTTGGTAAAGATCGGATTCTTATCAAGCTCTCTTCAACGTGGGAAGGAATCCAGGCTGGCAGGTAAGGCTGTGTGTGCCTGGTGTGCTGATTCATGGCATGCTCCTGCCTGTCCACAGGAACTGACATTGCATTCTGCACTTGAATAAACAGCAGTGCTGAAAGCACGGCATGAGGAAGTCTGTCATGAGCATGGAAGGTGCTCTGCCACAGCTTGCTGTTGAAATAGGGAAAGTTTCTTCATACAAGGGCTAGGCCAGTTTCCTGAAATACCCTGCTAAGCTGGCTGCATTTGGCTAGAGGAACAGCATTAGTAAAGCAGAGTTTGGCAGCACAAAATATTTGCTGTTAGCTGATGATTTTGAAGCTTAGCGAGTGCGCCCCATTCCTAAATTAACTGAAGGAATTCAGTAGTTTGAACTTAGCAGCTTGTTCCTGAATATGAATTCTGTAGGTGAACAAAGTGCTATTCTAAGCCAGCCTGTGTCTGCAGGGTTCTGGAGGCCGAGTATGGGATTCACTGCAACATGACCTTGCTGTTCTCCTTTGCTCAGGCTGTTGCCTGTGCTGAAGCTGGAGTTACTCTGATTTCCCCATTTGTGGGACGGATCCTGGACTGGTACGTTGCAAACGGAGACAAGAAAACCTATGAGCCTTCGGAGGATCCAGGTGAGCACAGATTTAACGCTGCTGAGAAAACAACAGCTGCTCATTCAGACAGTTCACTGGTGAAAATCCTCTTGGAGCAAAATGCCAGGTTTGAGCATGTTCTAAATAATCACAATAAAGTTACTGGTTTCTACTTGTAGGAGTGAAGAGTGTCACCAAGATCTATAACTACTACAAAAAGTTTGGCTACAAAACCATTGTGATGGGCGCCTCGTTTCGCAACACGGGCCAGATCAAAGCGCTCACGGGCTGTGACTATCTCACCATTTCACCCAAGCTCCTGGCAGAGCTCAGCAAAGAGCACGTCAAGTTAACTCCCACACTCAGTGTCAAAGAGGGTGAGTCCACTCCTGGGGGCTTGTTCCGTCTTCTTTCTTCTGCAGTGGTGAGAGTGGGGTTCTGATCAGTACTGTGGTATTTGCTGCCATCCTGCTTTAGGGATAAATCCCATTTCCTAGAGGAAATATTGTAGCCTCAGAAGGAAGTACTGTAGTCTCAGTACAATATCACTGCTACAACTGCTGACACTGAGCACTAATTGGATTACAGTGGGTTTGGAGTCTGCTTCCATACTCTGCACCTCTCCCCCTGGGACAGGGAGAGAAGAGGAAAGTTAATCTACACATGCTTAGGATGAAATTTTACTTAACAGTAGCAAAGATGCCAAACTCAGTTTCATCTTAATCTCCAGACATGCCAAGAGGTGTTTTCCCTCCAGAAATTAGAAATGAATCACACACAAGACTGAGTGATTTGATCTGGTGACACTGTGCCACGATGGCTTGGAATCCTTGTTCCCATTACACTACTTCAAGCCCACATTGGATGGGGCTTGGAGCAATCTGGGGTAGTGGAAGGTGTCCCTGATTGTGGCTGGGGAGTGGAACTAAATGGGCTTTAAGGTTCCTTTCCACCCAAATCATTCAAGGATTCTGTGATACTCTCTTTTCTGCAGCCTCATTAAAAGGCTGGTTTACATCTCAGAAAGCAGCTCTGTACACAGCTGTAGCCATGAATTGCTGCCCACAGGCTGCTGCTGGCCTGGGAGCCTGCTATCAAGCAAGCTTTTGTTAGTTCTTGCCAAATAATCAAAGCCCTGATTGTTCAGAATATTTGCTTAGAATGTCTCACTGCTGCGGGATGGTTGCACAATTCCTTAGAATAGGCCTGGAAGTGCTGTGCCATGCGGCAGCAGGTACAAGATAATGACACACACAAACACTGTGTTAAGATAAACTGATTTATTAGGCTACCTTTTTCCTCTTTGTTCTCCTCCAGCTATATCAGGAGCACTTTCAATCTCACATCCCAGACTGTGCTCCTGCAGCAAGTCATACTGAAACTACTTAAAATTTTTCCAACACCTAGAAATAGTCAGAACTCAAGACAATTTTAGGAAGTCTGAATTTGATAACAATCTGATCACCTGGTCTGTTTCTTTTTCTACTTCTCCTGCACAGCTCAGGCGTGCAATCTTGAGAAGATCCACCTGGATGAGAAGGCATTCCGCTGGCACCACAACGAAGACCAAATGGCTGTGGAAAAGCTCTCCGACGGGATCAGGAGATTTGCTGCAGATGCAGTTAAGCTGGAGAGGATGTTAAAGGTACATATCACGCTCCTCCTGTGTACTGCAGCCAGCCTGGTGTGGCTGAGGATTAAACGAGTCTGGTCAAGTCTCTGGACAGGTTATGTAGGACAGGCCACCTAAACTCAGTGAACTTGGTAAGCTCCACTGCACGCCAAGAAAGAATTGGCGCCAGGTGTGGGCCACACCTGCAGTTTGAGGCCGCAGGACTGGCAGCTCATCAGGATAACTGTCAAAGTGAGAAGTCCCTTAAATCTGATTCTGAGCTGTCAGCAGCAGTACAGGACACAATCTGCAGGTAGTGAGCTGGAAATAAATCATGTTTGTATTTGGAGGCACGAAGAAAGAGCAGATCTGCTGTCAAAGTCTTATGTCAGATTGTGGAGAGGCTTTCACACAGGATTCATCAAACTGTGGTTTTTGGGGAAGTACCTGATCTAGGCACGTGGTGACTGACAACTCCTTGCAGCATTCCCAAAGTCTTACTCAGCTGTGCTTTATTTTTTTCCTAGGAGCGCATGTTCAGCACTGAAAATGGCAAATAAGAAAATATAATAATCAGCATTTCCCTGAGTGCTCTAAGCTGAGGTGGATCACCTGAGGTTCAGTGGATGTACAAATGTCTTACCTGTACAAGTATCACGCTGTGTATGGATAGATTTCTGTATCATGCATTTTTTTTTTTTAACAATTTGCAAAGGGACAAATGGAATTTCAAATTTTTGTGGCACTTTTGTCAATACATGCAAATTAAAATTGACTTGCCTTGTAACATGGTCAATTCACTGCTGCAGGAGACACCTGGTAGGATTTTCATTTTCAAATTCCTAATTAAGTCTCCAGTCCGAACACATTGAAGAAAATAGTTTTTAATTTCAGGTTTTTTAAAGAGCGGACACAGGTTTCACAAGCCCCTCTTGGTACAAAACCCACACATATTCCTGTGAGACACATACATATATGTCGAAATATATATGTGAATCTTACTAGTTTATATAGATCCTGTTCTATGAAGAGTAGACAAGAATAAGTGATAGGACAAGAAGGAAATGGCCTCAGGTTGTGCCGGGAAGGTTTACGATTGGATATTAGGGAACATTCCTTCACTGAAAGCTGTCCAAGCTGGTACAGCTGCCCAGAGCAGTGGCTGAGTCCCCATCTATGGAGAGATTTAAAAGGCACGTGGATGTGACACCTGGGGACAGGGGTGGTGGTGGCCTTGGCAGTGCTGGGGGAATGACTGGAAGTCCAGCCAGTCCTCAGCATGTCTCAGCACGGTCTGCTGAGTCATGGTCTCAGCAGTCCTTTCCAACCTCAGCAATTCATTCCATGGTTCTAAGAGATCCCTGCTTATACGGGGATGCAATTCGCTGTTTCCCGACAAAGTTGCCTGAACTTAAAAAAAAGGGAGAAAAGGCAGCAGTGTGGCTCCAGCGCTGATAGAGCACGTGCTCTGTCCAGAGCAAGGGAGCCACTGATCCCTCACCCCAGTGTGACACAGCAGCTCTGCCATCAGCACATCCAGAACAAGCTGGGAGCTGCTGTTCCAGCCAAAGGGACAGCCAGCTACAATCAGGCACTGTTGGCTGGTGCTGCACTCCCAGCCTGCCCTGGGAATAGTGCCAGTCTGCCAGAGGGGGGTGAAGTCCCCAGGGGACTCATCCAGACCCTCTGTCGTACAGCTGTTGGCGAGGGGGGAAGCAGACCAGGCAGAAAGCAGGCTGCCCAAAGGGAGGTGACCTTTTTTCCTGTCCAAGTCAAGCCAGCACTAAAAGCTTGACCCTGCCCCTCCCTACAGCCATCAGACCCTCCACTGCACATCCCTTCTCAATTTAACCTACTTTGCATTTTTCACTCTTACTAAACTGGGAATTGCAACAGGGATTCCTAGAATGGTTTGGGTTGGAAGGGGGCCTTGAAGACCATCTCATTCCACCCGCCTGCCATGAGCAGGTTGCTGTGCTCTTAACACCACACACTGCACCCACCGGGGCAGGGTGGGGATTTGGGCACACAGAATTTAGGGACTTGGTGCTATCAAACTGGCTGGCTTAGAGTCTCTGGAATAAACGCCCCTTTTTCCCCCTGAGTGAGGCAAGAACCTTCACATGCATGGAGACTGTCCCCTCACACAGCTGAGACACAACTGGGTCAGTAACACTGTGGAGCTCAAATGAAACTGAAGCATTACAGAAGGTGCTCAAGAGAGAATGAAATACTGCAGTGAAACAGGATAAAGAGATAGGAAGAGGAACCTGAGTAACAGTGGAGCCGTACTCCACTTACCAACAGAGGCCTCCCAAGAGCTAGGGGGCAAGAGGGGTCACGGGGCCAGTCACGGGGTCCCTTCCCTGCTGTGGAGGCAGCTGGTGTTTCTTCCTCAGTACTGGGGTTCTTTCTCTGCAGCACAGATGGATGTTGTGAGGTGCCTGACATCCGTGGCTAAGCCACAAAGTCCACATCCTTTCTGAAATGGTGAAAAAAAACACAAGCACCAGAGAAATCTTCAGCCCATATAGCTCTTTAGTCAGCCACACAACAGTGTTCACTCCTTAACTCATCCTAAACTTCCTTTCTCTTCAGCAGATGGAGGGATCTCTCCCAGGGCCCTGTCTGTGCCCCATGTACAAACTCCTTCTGGGAATTTCCCAGATTTCCATACCTCCTCAGATTAAGAAATCAGGAGATGTCTCGTCTCCCAGAAAGGTCTGTGGCTCGTTCTCACAGACACAAGGACAGGACTCAGGAATTAGGGGCAGATATAAGGTGTATGTTTGGAGAAATCCCAAAGAATCAATACGTAAACTTTAAAGCACTGATTTAATAATGGCAGCACCTTTCCCAACCTTTCCTTGTGGTGGCTGCTCTCTGATTCCAACATCCAGTTCTGTGCAAACACACAAAGCTTGGAGGGGGGTTGGAAAAGCTCCTTCCTCCTCCAGCTGTGCCTTGCATCCCATCACAAGCTGTGCTAAGGGAGGAGACACACTGCTGCTCCCAGCACCTCCTCCATTCTAGAAATGGGGTACAGGAAAGCAGAGCTGCTGGAAGAACAGACACAGTAAGTACATCCATTTATATTCATCCTCCCAACATGGAATTTAATTTAAAATTAGCCCTTAGAATCACTAGTTATGTCAATCCAATAATACAGCCACCACAGGCCAGTACGGACGGCACCAAACCCAGACAGTTCCATTTGAAATTTTAAAGTAAATCAGCACTAAAGAGCCACTTTCATCTCTTCTGGCCCTTGTTTGAATGCACACAAGATTAATAAAGGAGCAGGTTCCATTTAAAAAAAAATAATTTTTTTTTTTACAAGATTATACTGTGGAAGCTCCAAGGAAAGAAACTTCATTAACTATGTTAATACACAAACGGAATGCTGGTATGACCAACCACCATCAGCTGCAGACAGGGCCAGAGTTCAAACATCTTGTCAGGATCCCCAAAAACATGAAAATTGAGATCATACCCACAGGCAGGTCTTAGGGCTCTTTTTCCAGAGTTAAGCAGTTTCCCAACTGCTGCACCAGCACTCCCTCTTCCCAGCTCGGGTGTAAACCTGCCAGGAAATGCTCCCATACCTTAGAGATGGTGGGCTCTCCTATTTTTTGGTGAAGAGATCCTTTGTGGGGTGTAGGACAGCAGTGCTCCTTCAGAGCTGTGAGCCAAAATCCAAGAAAACTTCTCATTCCTTTGGATTCATCCTGCTCCACATGCTGCAGAGGCACTCATGCTTCTAGCAGGTACCTCCATATCTGCCTGTAAAAATATCAGAGGAAAACAGAGGATATGCATCCCATCCATTAAGCCCAGAGAAGATGTAAAACTGTGAGTCCCAAAAAAATCAATCAGTAAAACCCTAGAAAATAAAACCAAACCCCCACCCAAATAAATAAAACAATAAAACTCACCAGCTGGATGTTACTAGGAGCAGATTTCCAAGGAAACAAGCCTGGCTGGTAACACTCCTAGGACCAAAGCACCAAGCATTGCATGGTGCAATGCTGAAACAGCAAAAGTTTGTGTGGGATGAAAATCTCCCAAATTTGAAGGTTTTCAATTCTTTGGGAAGCAGTTTCTGACCTGGAGACAAAAACCCCTGAGTATAAACACGACTGCTTGGATGCCTGGGATGGGATTGTTCACAGGACTCCTCAGCAGGACGAGGCACAAGGTACAGAAGATACAAACTGAGGTATCTAAATTCTTCCCACAGGAAATTTAAAATGCAAGTATCATCCAAAAATCCTTGCTCTTTGTGTAATACCACTTCATGATTTTAGTTGATGTAAATACCTTTTAGGTAAAAGAAAATAACAAGCTATCAAGATTTACATTCGTAGGACAAAACACAGAAAATATACAATAAAACTTTCCTGAACATACCTGGATGACATTCAAAAACTCTGTGTTTTCTGCATTCATTTTATCTTCTTTTCCCACAGTTTTTGAACAATTTTTTCCAATCCCTGGCTAAAATTGGTCATACTGTACAAGAACTTAAGAGCTATCATCACTAATGGTCTCAAGTTGTGCCAGGGGAAGTTTAGGTTGGCTATTAGGGAAAATTTCTTCATGGAAAGGGACATCAAGCACTGTAACTGGCTGCCCAGGGCAGTGGTGGAGTCACCATCCCTGGAAGGGTTCAGAAAACACATGGATGTGATACCTGAGGTTGAGTGGTGAACACAGTGGTGGCGCTGCACTGATACTTGGACTCAATCTTAAAAGCTCTTTTCCAACCTAAATTCCATGATTCTATGACTCGGATGGCTCCCAGTTTGTCAGCATGACTTGTGAAGGTGACACAATCCAGCCCACCACATCCAGAGCCACACCTGCACACATCACCTCTCCAGCCACTTGATGTTCCACCACACCTTTCTCCCCCAATTTTCCCAAGAGCAACTTCATGGCTGAGGAGATAAAAGTGGATGTGTGATGGGAAAGAGTGAAAATACACACAGGAACTCATCTTTTTTCTGCTCTCATATGGGAGGAAAAAGAAAGCATCATCAAGTCCCCAGGCAGTGTGATTTGTCCAACTGTTTGCTTCCCGACAGAGGCACAAGCAGAGTAATTCCAGCAGGTCCTGGATGCCATAAAATGAGGAAAAATTGTGCAACAGGGGACTGATCAAAGCCTGTAGTGGTCTGAACGCTGTTTGCTCACCTGGCAGTAGATGAATGAGCCCGGACAGAACCTCATTTAAGGAATGAAAATAGGAACACAGGGTAGACACCAATGTTCTGTTTTTACAGCTAAGCAGTGAAAGATGTAGCAATTTTGGCAAAATCCCATGGAGACACAGTCCCTAAGGAAATACAGTCTCCCACTTCACAAACAAGATGTGGCTTTCCAGACTGAAAGTATTCCTTGATGGTGTCAACATCAAATCCCCAAGATGGCTTGTCAGGAATGAAGATTTTAATTATCAAAGCTAATTGATAATTGAATTTCTATCAAAGCCCAATTTTCATTTCAAATTCTGGTTTTAATTTCCATCAATGCCAAA
>WAAG01041330.1:18404-65700 GCA_013390105.1 Tichodroma muraria
CGGGGCCGCGCCGGGGGCTGCGGGCGGTCGCGCGTGCGCAGTGCGGGAGCGCTGAGGGGCGGGGAAAGCGCGCGAAATCCTGAGGGAGGCGGGAAAGCGCGGGAGGCGCAGAGGGCGCGGTGCCGCCGGCGTGGCCTTTAAACGCCCTCGGGCGTGCAAAGAGCGTCGTAGTGCCGCGTTCCATCGGCAAGTGTCGTTGTTTCCTTATTTCCCCACTTTTGTAAATTTCAGTGTTCAATTTCTGGATTTGCATCCGTCGTCCCTGTGTGAATTTTATAGGTTTATCCTTTGCTGGCTGCTGGTGTGTTACAGACACAATGCCGTTGTGAAATGGAAGGTATAAAATAAAGACAGCACAATTCTGCTATTGGCTTTATTTGTTTATTTGAAAGGACTTAATTTCTGGCCTGGTTTCCTAAAGGAAATTTAGCTTATGTCACCTTGTCTATCTCTTCAATCATCGGTTTCCTTTTCTTTCCAGAACTGTGTTCTGAATCCGTAGGCTGGTTAATCTGGATGTTCCTCACTGCTCCAGCTTAGATACCAGAAAATTATTTTTAAAAAGGGAAAAAAGCATCTCATTCACTATTCAGTTTCACTGTTGTGTGGGGTACTTCAGGACTTAGTGCCACTCCAGCAGTCCAAGGCTTTATATCACAGAGCATCACATTTATGGTCCTTATTCTTTGCTTGTGACTCCAGTGCTTTTTAAACAAACACAAAGGACAGTGCTGTGCCAACCCCTGCTCCATCAGCTCTTCCCATCCTCCCTGCCTACAGGCATGTGCAATTCCACACAGCCTGACTAGGGCCAGTGGGAGAGTCATGCCCCCATCCATCCCAGCCTCCCAGCTCCAGCATTCCTACTCAGAAAATAGGAAATTATTTGATCTCCTGCTCCTGTCAAGACAAACTAAAACTTGAGTCCCCAGCTGTGTTTCTGCAGCAAAACCCTCAGATGATTGCACTTCTGCAGCTGAAGGATGCCCTTTTTCCTGACCCTGTGGAGTTTACAGGATTTTTCTTCCCAGTTCTTAAGAAATTAATTTCCAAAAGCCTGCAGGCGTCTGTCAGGACCCTGATTGGAGCTGGTGTAATACCACATCAACCCTGTGCGGTGACACGTGCTGCCGAAACCCTCCTCCCCTCCGAGAGCCTGGAGGGAATCTGTGCACAGGGACCCCGCAGACATTTACCCAGTGCTCAGGGGATGGTTTGTTTGGGAGGTGATGCCAGGCCATCTTAGAAACAAAACCAAGAAAATCAGCAGGAGAAATTTGGCAGGAGAAAGGTCACAGCAAAGAACTGGGGTGAAGGCTGGAGACAAGCCTGCAGGATAGGGAATCTCTTGGGTTGGAACTGTTTCCCCTGTGTCTCTGGGTAAATCTACGATTCAGTTTCGTTCCTATCTGAGGATAACAATAATCATCCTCTGCCTGATTTCCCTGGGCAGGTTGGAGTTCATTTGAGGCAGGAACTGCCTTTTCTCACAGTTCTCAGTGGGATCACTAATCCTAGAAATCATTGAGCCTTCAGGAAACACAGGCATAGAATCCAAGAGTCACAGAATGGTTTGGGTTGGAAGGGGACTTAGAGCTAACCTCGTTCCACCGCCTGCCATGGGCAGGGACACCTTCCACTATCCCAGGTTGTTGCTCCAAGCCCCATCCACCCTGGCCTTGAACGTGTCCAGGGGTGGGGCAGCCACAGCTCTCTTCAGAGAACCTCCAGAGGGAGCACAGCAGGTTCCATTCGCACCCCCAGGTACGCGAAGATGCTCCCAGGAGGAATTATACAATCTCTCTACGTGTGTGTATATATATCTATATATAGTTTATTTCTCACAATCCTGGTAAGAGTTACAGGTGTATTTGGGAATCATTTACAGTTTCACAGAATATGGAGTGGCCATACAGCTTGTGATGTGAGTAACATACAGTGTGTAGAGAGCACACGATTCCGACCCATCCACCCACCACTCACACAATGGGTTTCCAAAGCTAATACTAGATTCAGCTACAGAGAAAGCCTGTAAAATGTCAGGGTACAGCGTTGGGTGTCGTACAACACTGTCAGTCACAATGGGACAAGCTAAACTACTTTAAATTTTCAATCTAGTATTTCTAGTCTACCTGCATTATTGCATTTATACGCTTTTTTTGTTTTCAAAGTCAAAGTAAATAGAATACTATATGGGAAAGGAAAAAATTCTTGACTATTTTAGGATTTGAGCTGCAGCCCATACAAAGTGTCCATAGAAGCATAGACAAGATTATAAATTCAACAAGGTATAAATTAGCTGGATAGCTTTGTGTGTAGGTAGGTGTCCATTTCCCTCCAGGAAATGTGTCTAGCAGCATACTGTTTCTGAGAAAAAAAAAAACAAAAAAAACCCACCAAAAAAACCCACCAAACCTCACACGTAAAGATGTGGAAGTGACAAGCAGGTCTGGTTGTACAGGGAAGAAATCAAGGTGTCACTTGGAAAATTCCTATCGTTTGGAAAACACACTCAGGAGCTAACTGACATTGTTGGGAAGGTGCCTGAGGCTTCCAAAGGAACAGTAGGCATTTCAGTCTGACTTCCAAGGGCTTTGGATCAGTCCCCAGAGAAGTAACAGAATCCAAACAAACCAAAACCAAAATAAAAATCCTCTGTAATCTGACCTTCGAGTTCCCTTCCTACAATTTTAGTTCCTCCACAAACTTATAGCCAACCTGTACCTACCACTGGAAGAGAGTTGGTTTCCCGGGGAGGTAAAACTGCAACTTTTAGAGGCTTCAGCTGAAACAGTCCTGGGAAAAGGCACCAGGGTTATGAAGGGCTGCTCAAAACTCAGGAAAGCCAAATTATTCCCTTGTTGGTTGGTTGGGTTTTAACCAAACAAAATTGTGTGGCACCCTAGTTCTCATCAGCTTGCCCCAGAAGCTTGGCTGCTTGAAGCAGCCATGGCAACACCAGGTATACGATGCAGGACTTGACTGTTGGAAAGGTGATTAAAGATTCCTCTTGTCCTGATGGGAGCTTTGGTGCTGCAGCATCATCACACAGATAGAAGGAACCTGTACGTTCACACTTGGGATGCTGCGCTGCGGCTTCCCAATGGAAAAGTGATGGAACTGTTTGAGGATTGCAAGCTGGGAACAACCAGAAGAGAAATGGGAAAAGCCAGTCCAAAGCCTATTTAACCCAAGTTATGCTTTTCAGCCAAAAAAAATCTACTTAATTAGAAAAGCATCAAAGACCAGAGGGCACAAGTCCCAGAGTACTGCATATCCGAGCACACTCTGTCCAGAGGAGGGAGCAGTGCTGTAGCACAAGGTAGATCCAAACTCATGAATTTGGAAAGCCAAAGGCTCTGATCTCTCACAGGATTTTGAGGCCTATTATGGTCAATTGAATGCAACATGAATTTTAGAGGCCCGGAAGTCCCACAGCTCTCTGTCACCCAGTGACACCTGATCAGCTCATTCAGATGAGACAATCCTTGCTCTTCCTGCACCCTCACCCCTGGCACAACAGCTGATCTTTCCAGGCCAGCAGAAGTACATGTCTTTCACTTCAAAACTTCTCTTTTCCCTCTGTTTTTGGTGCTCCAGAGGGCTGAGGGAGCTCTGGCTGCAGCCAAGTGTGGCATGTGCTCACACCATGTCACCCCTCTCAAATAGCCAGAACACCTCACACCTGACTGACAGGGAAGGAAAAGAACGGGACCTTCCTGGGGATTTGTCATTCATTACAAATCCTGTGGCAGATGAGCACTCAGCCTCTTGCAGACTTAGACCCTCAAAGGTGAGAGCAGATCAAAGCTTCACACACTCCCTGCTGTGACACACAGTCTGGGGGCCCAGCACTGCCTGTATTTTTGGGGGACCACACAAAACCTGTCTTAGCCAACCCAAAATCTGCCCCAGCCTTGGGCTATGGAGAGGCCACATCTGCAGAGCTGCCTGGGAAGAAAGTAGGGAAAGGGAATACAGTGCAGTGGCCAAACAAGCAATGAATCAGATCAGAAACCAATGGAACCCCGTAGTTTGTAGCAGCTGAAGACTTGGTGTGAACAGACATCCCAGGAATTAGGGAATTTAAAAGGAAAGCAGGTTACAGGGCTGGACTGATGGTCTCAAAAATAAGATGAAAAAGTCATCATAAACCCACTTTATTCAGTGGATTAAAGTCCCAGGGGGTTGCTGGATGGGGGCACAGGTTCCAAGGCTTTTTGGGGCTGTCAGTCAAGTGGCACTCGTAAGACCCAAAATGTGTCAACAGATTCTCAGCATCAGCAGATTTCTCCCCAAAAGAGCAAAGGACCAAATACCTCCAGTGTAAACAGCAGGAAATATTCCCAGTTCCAACATCCCACAGTGAGAATTTACTGGAATTACAGAACTGTTATGCTCCAGATCAAAGCCAATTCCTCTTCGTGGCGGGAAGTGCCCAACCTGTGCAGCAGAACTGCAGCCAGCTCGTGAACATGATGTGATGCTGCTTCCTGCCCCTACGGACCTCTCCCAGCTTCGTGGTGAAGGGAATGACACCCCAGCAAGGCCTGGGAAGGGAATCAGCATTCCTGCTCCAGCATGAAGGGTGGACCAGGAGGATGGAAGTGTGAGCAAGCTGCATTTGCAGTCCTTGTCATAGAACACAGCCCCTCCTAATGTCCTGGCAATTCCCCTTAATCATGCAAAGTTGGTTGTAAAAAACTTCAAATATTTTTTTAACTTTTTAACATTGCACAGAGCCAGCAGGAATTCATCTGGAAAAGGCAATTAGCAGAGGTTAATTTGCATGGCACCAGAGCTCGTCATTTTTGCCTTTCTCTGAGAAAAAAAAAAAGGGAGGGAAGAGGATATAAAAGTTAGCATGTCCTCACTAAAGCTATTAAGATAATTAAATAGTGCTTTTTCTCTCCACTTCTCTGCTCTGTTCCTTGCACCCTCTCAGAATCTTCACTGACTTCAAGCTTTCCATGGAGCTGATTGAAATGCCAAGAATTTCACCTTTCAAACATATTTTTTCATTGCCTTTCTTTTTTTGGTTTATTTGTCGAAGAATCATTTTCCTCTCCAGTCTTCAGCACTGTTATTTTCAACCAATTCTAAGAATAGTCAGAAGGCTGCTGAATTCTAAACCCCAGTAGCATTTCCAGGAAAAGTAGGGAATATTTTAAGGCATAAATCATCTCTCACCAGCTCCAGGGGTTTTTGCTTGCACTGCTG
This sequence comes from Tichodroma muraria, assembly GCA_013390105.1. Lineage (NCBI taxonomy): Eukaryota > Metazoa > Chordata > Aves > Passeriformes > Sittidae > Tichodroma > Tichodroma muraria. Next base: position 23,625 of record WAAG01041330.1, read on the forward strand.
TTGTTCACACACAAATCCTGATGCCAGTATAAGCAGGACGACCTCGGAGAAGAGACTTCCCTTACACTCAGCCTAAGGAACATTTGTGTCAAGAATAAATGTGTAATTGAGATGATTTTATGATGACCTGTGATCATATCCCTGGTGCCAACAAGAACTCAAAGGCCAGAACATGGTATAGCCAATGGAAAAATTCCCCTTGTTTTCAGTATTCTATGGATCAACCTTCAAACTTTAGTCCATAGAGACACAAATGGATGTTTAATTTATCACCCAACCCGAAGGAACTAAGAAATGCTTCAGGGCAAGTGACTGTTGAGTGCTTTAAGCGAGCCCCAGGCAAACAACACCTGCAGAAATGCATTCTTACCCTCCCAAAAATGCTGCTGCATTATCCCCTGGCTGCCAGATTTGTGTTCATCCTGCTGCAGCACTGTTAGGAATAACAGGACTTATCTACAGGGTATTAAATCAGTAAGAAGAGGAAGCAGAAGCATAATCCATTTCATCTCTCTTAAAATAGAAGCAGCAAAAACCTTCTACTGAGTTGTCCAAGACAGCAAAATGACATCTTTATATTCAACTAAAATGTATGATTCTCTAAAAAGAGATTGAGATCGGGTGCAGTGATTCAATCGGGAGTTTTGGTGATAAGCTGAAAGATCTGAAACTGGTTTTGCCAATATTTAATTTATCATCTTGATCAAAAGAGTAAACTAGCAATCTAGATCTCTTCAAACCCCAAGCACAGACTAATTAGTTTTAAGTGTTAATTCACTCTCCCCACGGAGTTGTCACTGGAAGGACTTCATACCACAAAAACCACACAAAGAAGGACATCAAGCAAATAACGGCGTGTGCTCAGTACGAGAAAAGACAACTATTTATTTAGCACAGCGAGGTCAGTCATTTAAGCCTTCTGCTTCGACAGATTTGGGGCTGAGAGAGGGGGGATTTGCTCCCTCGGCCTGGTGCTCGCTGGACATTTTTGGCTCGGAACAAAAGCACTGCACAGCCTGGCACGGTAAGGCAGGACAGGAGGTGTTTGCAAGTCAGGGCTGCGGCGCGCTGTGGCATCTACGCTGGATCCCCGGCTCAACACTAGACCCGCGCTTGGGAAAGCGCTACAGCACAGTCCAGGACAGTCTAAAAGTGCCTCACTTTAAAACAAGGAGCCCCACACCACTACCCAGGGGGAAGCAAGGGCTCAGAGCTCCGAGCACACCACACACTCAGCACTTCACCAGCCAGACATTCCTTGCACTGAGGAGAAACCAGGACCAGAAAGGAATTCAGGAGCTGCATGGCGTGGTGGGAATGGCACAGAAAAAGACATCACGGACAATTGGTGTGAATGCAGGGAACGAAGGAGGGGCATCTCCAGCCTGGATTCTCTCCCCCGCCCAGACTGCAGCAAAACACAAAGGTTTGTACACACACACACGCACAGGATGTGCTTTAAGGTGCACACACACACAGACAGAGACAGGTGTTTTCCAAACCAAACCGCTAAAGAGGCGGGTTCCAGGTGCTGGACCTGGACAGCAGACTGTTAAGTGATGACAGGAAGTGGAAAATCCTTTGGGAACAGGACAGACCACATTGAAAAATCCCTTACAAACAGGACATACCAGGTTTGTCGTGCAGGGAGGGCTCAAATGAGCGATGTGCCCTGATGAGGAGCTGCAGCCCTATCACCATCTCTGTGGTGTTTCCGGATGAAATTGGTGGCCTTGCATCCAAGTGCTCTAAGGGCAGGCGGGGTTTGGAGAGGGAGAAAAGGTTAAGGCCATTGGCTGAGAACTGTTTTTCCCCTCTTCCGTTGCCAAAGGTGAACACAAGGAAATAAAAACATTTTAGAAAGTAAAACTAGAGACTCGAGTGAAGCAGGTGCTTCACTTTCCTCCCCCATCTATCTATGCTGGTCAGGGCAGAATAGATAGATGCTGTGCCTAATGTCACACACTGCTAAAAACAATCCTAGGCCAGAGCTGAGAGAGAGGGAGGGAGTGGACAGGAAAGGTAGAAACATCTTGAAAACAGAAGTCACTGTCTGAAAATCACTACCCTACTTGGCAAAACATGAACCAGAGCAGGAGGGGGTGATTTCCCTTCCTTCTGAGCAACATAAGCAAAACTCCCTGTGAAAATTTCCCTGCAAAGTTGTGCTTCAGAAATCTGAGGGGAGAGGAGGACCTTTCTGCTTCTAACCTTTCCTCAGGCTTTAAGTGACACACCGCTGCTGGGAGACAAATCCACAGCTCATGCCAAGAGTGCTTTAGGCTACCAGGATCTCACCTGGAGCTGTAGCCCTGCTTCCCAAAACTCCTGTGAGCCCAACACACCTGTCTCTGCGCTGCCAAAGGTGGAGGCATCAACCTCCACCTGCACCAGGACATGGTGCCTGATATTCCCAGAGGCCATACACCTTTGGGAATATTTTCTGAGCTCACCATAGGAGTAGCTATGCATTCCAAGACCACGTGCATTCAGCAGGCCAGATTTGGAGGTAAATAAGACAGACATAAGCCAAGAAATGAATTGCCAGGTCAGGTTTTACACCCCCCCAGCGTCCCATCCAGGGACTGTGCCAGAGGCAGACACTGCATAGGCAGCACCTGAGGAATGCACACCTCCCTCTATCCCTGCAGCCCCTGAATTCATCCATCCATCCATCCATCCATCCATCCATCCATCCATCCATCCATCTCAGTTAAAGGTGGAAGACGGGCTCTGTAACAGAACTCACCCCATTGTGTGACAGCCTCTTTCAAGTCATCACCCCTGCCCACGGGCTGTGGCTGCTGCCAAGTTTCCATTGGACTTCATCTAATCTCTGACTCAACTTAAACCCAAAATGTGAGGCGTTTTTATAACACTGTTTTGCAGCAGCAAAGAGAAGCCTAATGGAAGAGGCAGATCTCCTCACCTCTTGCTGTTTAGTGCTGAACATCGGCCAAAGCACCAAACACCCTCTCTCCTCCCCCTCACAAGGTCTGGCTTTAGAGCCAAGGTACTCACCCATGAAATCAGGCTGCTCCCAAGGGCTGGGAATTTTTTTCCATTTCCAAAGCATGGACGAATTACAAATCCCTACTACTACTGTCTCAAGAGGGAGGTAAGAAATTCACCCAGGACAGACTCCAGTGCCCTTGAAAGGGGTTTCCCTGGTATAAAGCAGGTAGGTCAGTGTTATTCTCATGGGGTCCCAGGTCCTCTCTGCCCCTAACACCAGCTCATGTCTCCCCCTTTTCCTGTCTTCCCATGTGCTGAGAGACCACAGCCTTCAGTGGGAAAAAAAATCCAGTGAAAAACCTTAACCAAAGCCCAAAAAAATGAACACAAATAGTCCAGCCAACCTTGAGAGAGCTTGGACTGAGGCCACAGCACCCTGCAAAGCCCAGCCTAACTTTAGGAAATACTAGATCCAAAACAAAGTTTCTCTATCCCAAAAGCTGCCCACGTGACCCTGATGAGCCCTGGGATCCTGAAGGCTGCAATGAGACTTCTCTGGGCCACAGCGCAGCCCCTCTGGTCACTGTCCCACTGGCAGCTCAGCCAGAAGAGTGACCCGATGTGACATTCCAGGCTCATACTTGGCTCTGCCACACTGCAGCCTCCACCTGCAGCCGCCCTGGTTCCTCTGGAGCACTTCCCAGGCGGGTGTTCCAAGGTGGGATGATGAGTGGCAGATACACAGACACCGACTGGGGATCGCCCATGGCTGTTGGGTCAGGGAGCCGCCTCTTCCCTGCCACCGTCCCTGCGCTTCCTTTGCTGCCGGGGGGGCTGGAAAAACAACCCCAGCCCAGCACGACAGGCGAGCCGGGCCTTAGCACTCCCCTTCCATCTTCTTTACCACAGCCCAAGTCAAAACAGAACCAAACAGAAACCAAAAGACAAACTGGGACTCTGAATGGGATGTAGAACACTTTGGACTCAAAAACGGGACTGCAAGGGTGGCAGGGGGAGGTGTCTCCCAGGGAGGACAGCAGGGGAGGGGAGGGGACACCGTCATTTACACCGATCAGGAGAAGCTGTAATCTATACACAGAGGTATAAGCCAAGATATATTACATGAAAGAACACACTGAGTGCATGGAGTTACCCACAGAGGGTCAGACTGGCACAGTTGTCTTGAGCAAGACCCTGGAGTTGCAGTTGGTGTTTGCTGTTGACCTATCTAGCTCACTCTCTATATATATAGCTATGTATAGAATTTCTCTGCATGCATTTGTCTCAAAAGGAGCTGTACAGCTGGGCTGGGTTTCTCATCCCCACCCCGTCTCGGTCTTCATTTTCTCCGGGCTAGGAATGCCACTCCCACAATCACAGCCAGCGCAGCCACTGCCACTCCTCCCACGATGATCAAGGGCTTCATGTTGTCGAAGAAGCTGCCCGGTGACTCCTCGGAGCTGTTTCCCTTGTGGTCAGAGTCAGGGGACTGGCCACTGGCCTCCTGCGTCTCCGTGGTGGCGGGGCTGGGTTTCAGGTTGCTGTGGTTGTTGGCGATGGCAGCGTCACCGCCTGCCTTCTTGGTGGCCGTGGCAGGGGCAGGCTGCTCTTTGGGGGCCTCCTTCTTGTCTGCATTTGTGGCAGGCCCAGGGTTAGGTTTTTCCGGCTTCCCGGAGCTGGCAGCCTTGGCGTCAGGTTTGTTTCCACTTCGGACGTTGCCTTTGGAATCCATCCTAGGGGTGCTGTGGGCAGTGACTGGACACGTGGGGCTGTCCCAGCTCTTCTCCCTCACCCGGCTGCTGCAGGAAGCAGAGGAGCCACCCGAGCTCAAGGCCTGGGAGCTGTTGTCTTGGGATGCTTGTTACGCTGGCAGTGTCCTACCTGGACATGGTACAGCACCTGGAGGGGGAAGCAGAGCAAGGAGAGGTGAGTGACAGGGCAGAGCAAGCCAGCATTGCTCTGCCTGGACATGACGGAGAAGGACGGAAAGGAAGACTGGAAAACTGTTGGCTCCTTCTTTCAGAACCGTGAACTCCATTCATAGCATTTACTACAGGCTCTGTGCCTGTAACAATCACAGAACCAGAGAATGGCCTGGGTTGGAAGGGACCCTTAAGCTCACCTTGATCATGCCACGGGCATGATCATGATCCACCTTCCTCTGAATCAGAGGGCTCCGAGCCCTGTACAGCCTGGCCTTGGACACTTCCAGGGATGGGGCAGCCACAGCTTCTCTGGGGTTAATGTGTGTCAGGGCCTCAGCACCCCCACAGGGAAAGATTTTTTTTCCTAATATCAAACAGGAACATCAAACAAGTTGGACTGTCATCTATGGCTGCCACATGTGGGCATCCATCGTCCAAGTCCATCCTGGCTCTGAGTGTGTGAGGCCATTTGTCAGCAATGACAAACTCACATCCAACCATCCAACCAAATAAACCTTACTTTGCCTTTGCTCACCCTTTCAATTCCTTCTGGGTAAGAAGAGAACACTGTGTTCCATGAGAAAGGAGATGGATAGATCCTCCCTGCCTGTCTCACCCTCCACCCTTCCTTTCGCAGCACTATCCCAAGGTCCATTTAGGAAGTGGTTAATGTGCGACCTTGTGTGATACTCTCCCTCCAGATGGGTACTGCAGGAAAACCAGGATTAGTTCCTCAGTTCTCACAGGTATTAGGGATAAAAGGATTATTCCTCCCAGTATTTTGGTGGAGCAACAGCAAAACAAAGTGCCAGATCCTCAGCTGGTGCAAAACAGAGAACTGACTGCATGGATTTGCTGCAGGGCTGGATCTCTTGGTGATAGAGACATCTCACTCCTGTCACCTCCTTTCAGGGTTTTCTGGACTTGCCCATGGAGCTAAACAAGATGCTGGTGATCAGCCTGGGGCTATCTTCCCCAGGGAACCGATGGAGGTGGTGAACAGCACGGCTGCACAACAGGGACAAAGTGGGCTTTGAGGGGATGTAAAACTACTGCAACAACCTCATCCCACAAACCTGGCAGGGCAGGGTGAGCTGAGGATGGAGCTCCTGTGGCTGCGCCTCCATGTGATGGGAGGAGAGGACAATGCACCGGGCATTTTGCCACCAGGCCCTGGCAGTTCAGCACCACATCAGCTCCAAGCTCGGGAAATAAAGAGCAACCAGGAGGCAGCGTCGGATCCGAGCTGCCGGCTTTGCTGGCTCCCTGCTGACCTTCAGGGCTGCCAGGAGCCTGCCAGGAGCTTTCTGCCTGCTAAGTGAAATCAGAGCTCATTGTCTGGGTCAAAAGCTGAAGAGGCTCCTCAAAAACCTCAGCCAGCAAAGGTTCCTTCCACAGCAGCTCAGAGGGCAGATCACTCCTCTAATGGCAGGAACAAAGTCCCAGGACTGCAGCAATGATCTGTGCTGCTGACTCTTCTGGAAAAGAGGCTGACAAACATGGGGCTTTCATCTCCATTTAGGCAGGAATGGAGGAAATCCCACAGAAAATACAGGTTTGGGACTAGAGCAAAGCTGAGCAACACCTTATGGCTCCTAAGTATAAGATGGAAACACCTCCCTCTCCTGCTCTCCCTTGCCAGCCATTGCTTCGTGGCCACCAGCTGCACCAGTGCCAGTCAGCTGGAGCAGACTAAGGGAACTGCAGCACCAAAATCATGGAATTCCATAGCTCTCACTGTATAGCCTAAGTTGGAAGGGACCCACAAAGATCTTCCAGTCCAGCTCCTCACGCTGGAAGGAGCTCCTGCACTAAGCCTGGTGACCACAAAACCCTGTGTTTCTCATTGACTGCAGCTGGACAGTGCTTGCATTCCCTAGTTTGGGATACTAAACCCTTCTGGAAAGCCCAAACTGTGCCTCTCTCACTGTTTGCTGAGTGTGTATCAGACACTTGGGCATCCTGTACCACACAAACACCACCCTGGATGCTCATCCAGCTTCAGACCTCGCTGAGGCTTGGGAGGGAAACAAGGACCTGGCCAAGTGCAAGAATATTTTCCTCTCAGTGCTCATTCTGTAATATTTCTGTAGATATCACCTGTCTCGCCTTTTCCTATGCCTCCAGAGAGCATCCATACTGCTCTGTCAGCACAAGTCCTACATAAATCCAGGGCTGAGGCTGCACACAGTCACTCCCAGGACTCCGCTCCTCTGGTTTGGACCAATTTATCCTTTTTTTTTTTTTTCAATCTGCTACAATGAGACACAAAGAAATAGTAATTGGAGCCCACAGCTGAAGTGGGCTCAGAGGTTAAAGCAGTGAGAGTAAGATTAATTGTGGCATAAATATTAATTTACCTTCTTTGTCCCTTTGATATCAGTTAACTGGGCCACTCACACACTCTGATATTCGTGTGGTTACAGCACATGGACCAAGCATTAAACTTCTGCTCTTTTCCTAGGAAAATCATGTGCAGCCTATGGAGATCGTGAGGTAAATCAGAGAGGGCAAACTCACTTTTTTGCTGAGAAATGGGGACCCTGCACAGCCCAGGCACCTCAAGGTTTATCCACACCCCTCACTGATCCAGATTCCTGAGAACAGGAAAGCTGGTTTTGCTTGGAGCCCATACTGGGATATGGAGTTTTGTCCTGCTGCCATGCCCTGCATTGCCACAAACAGAATTTCCTGATTCTAAGTGCATTTCCACTAAAAGCAACACAAATCCCTCATGCAGCTTAGAAAAGGTTTTAAAAGATGTAGAAACCAAACTAAGCCAAAAATCAATATCGGCAGTTCTTAAGTGCCCACATAAAAGGGCTTTTGTCTGTGGTTTTCCATCACTGCAAGTAGCCACAGAATTGCCCAGCACCTCTCCAGACCCTCTGGCCTGGCTCCTCTTCTGGCTCCTGGGTACCCTTAGCAGCACATCCTCTTCCATCCCACTACTTAACCCTCTTCTGTGTGCTCTTAGATCCCCACCTCTCCTCTCCATCCTGTACTTCCAAGGGCATGGAAAGGGTTCATCTTTAAGCACCTCTGTCTCCCCCAGGCTGAAGAAAGAGGTGCTTTCCTCATTTCCAAAAACTAAGCCCGCATATGAGGGTTCCCCCCCATTCCTTTGTCTCCTCTTCCCTCATTCCATCACACCAAGTTTTTCTCTAATGACATATTTTCCTACCTTTGCTTTCTTCTTTATAGCTCCTCACATCTTTTTATTCCTCCCTTCTCTCTTGTCAGCTGCTGTCTCTGCCTGTCTACCCATTCCTCTTCCCTTCCAGCTCCCTCTCTGCCTCCTACACAGGCAGCAGCCCTTGGGAATAAGATTTTGTGGGAGACAGGCTTCATTCCCTCCCTTTTCCCTGCTCCATGCTATTTCTGTATAACAATTTGAGGAAGGTTTTCATTGCCAGCCGCTAACCAGCTCTTTTCCAGGCTGGGAAGAGGGAGCTGGCATAATAAAACCAGGGATGGTAAAGGAGAAAAAGGAAAAGGAAAGCCTTCCAAATTGCTGCTGCTGCTGCAAAGATTGGCACCCAAATGCCACAGCTCCCCTGGGATGCTCTCAAGGTCAGTGCAGTCGGACTCGCCCAGCGCAACAAGCTGCCTCTGCCGGAGCAACAGGCCAGCGCAGGAACAGCTTCCCTTGGCTCCCTGAAGGGCATTTTTCCTGCCTCAAATCCCAGCAAATCACCAAACACATCTATTCATCTGTCTCCTGCGTGCACAGATGAAAGCTGCATCAATCCTGCACCGAACGCAGCGGATGAGTCATTGCTGAGCTGTGCCACAGCACAGCTCCATCAGGATGGCCCCTTCCTTCTGCAGGAACCAGCCCCATCCCATCTCCAAATCCTCTCATCCTCCCCTACTGCTTCCATCTGAAAGGAAAAGTCAATGACTTTGCAAGACCGAGGAGCTCCAGGGGTGTGGGTCTGGGGTACAGTGGGAAGATCATCCATGGGGTTTTGCTGGGTTTTTTCGTGGGGTTTTCCTTTGTTATGAAAAGCAGCGTATGTCCATCAGGTCCTTGACTGCTATACTGAGACAGGCAGCAAGGAAGGATTTAACAACACAGTGGGGTTATGTATTAGGATTTATCCTGCAGCAAAGGTCCATCCCTACACTCCAGGTGTCCTCCAGCTGGAAACATCCATCTTGGAAACAGCTACTGACCACATCTGACCTGGAGCAACACTGCGCAGAAAAAGCCAGAGATGGCAGGAAACACCTTATCTTCAAATCATCCCACTTATCCCCTGATCTCCTCTTCCTTCCTTTGTCACTCCTGACTGTCTGGAAGAAAGGCACTCGCCCCCTTGTGCACAGGACAGATAGACCCTTGCTCTCCCTAAGGAAACAGCAGCTGGCATCAAAGGTGGCTCTGGCACAGCAGAGGGAACTCCTTTCCCAGCACTCTCACCATCACACTCTCCTCCACCTTCTCCTCTAACGCCCACAGAATGCAGCTTGGCTCACCCTGTCTTTGGGAAGTGCCCTCAGGCCTCTGTCCCTGTCCTCTCTGCCACCTGTGGAGTGATCTGTCGAGGCTGCAAGGATTTGTGTCCGGTCCCTTCCTGCAACTGAGCAGCATTCCCAGTGCTTCAACTCCCCATTTCCAATAGGGAAAACCAGCATTTCTCCCTTTTTCTGAGCTGCTGGGGGAACAAATGGGTTAAAGGCGGGGAGATGCCAAGCAAGCACCCAGAAGGACGGGCGGAGTAGTGACTAAGCCTTCCCCCATGCCCAAGAAGTGCAGCAAAGATGGATGAGGTAATGGACTGCCTCTGGTATTACCATAAATATTAAAGCAGCTTTACATAAGGAGCTTGTGTTCTCTCAGCTGCTGTGAGCAGCTCCCAAGGAGGATTTTAGCTCCCTTCCAGGCCATTTCAGCCCCCAGCTCCTGACACAATGCATGGCAAACGTGATACAACGCAACGCAAACCCCACGCCAGCAGAGTCACTTGTCACAGATGCTTCTAAACAGCCTCACAGTGCTGGACAGCCAGGGACAGACTGTACAGGAGCCTGCTGTGCTTCCCAGCCCTCCCAAATCCAACCCTCAGAGACAGCAACACCAAGTCGCAGCAAACACTGGTGACCCACTTCACTCTGATGAGATATTTATGAATCCTTTTCCCAATCTGTTGTTTGTTACTCCCTACATCCCTCCCCCCGTCCCTGGATTAAACATTTCCCTCTCAAACAAGCCCTTTGAATCTTGTTGTGGAGAGTGTCAGATACTGGAAGTATTTTAGCAGTGGCAGCAGCCTCAGATCGCTGACGTGGGGGGAGATCTGCCAGCCAAGCCTCTGCTCCACTGCTGCAGCAATTCCTGCAGCTGCTCTGAGCCCCAGCATGCTCCTCACTGGTCGAGCTGGTGCTGGCAGTGACCAAAAATCTGCACCCGCCACCCCCACAGCCCCCAGAGCGTGGCCAGGACCCCCCTTCTCACTCCCAGTGCCACTGAGTTATGTCCCCTCTCTCCAGGCTGGGCAGTGCATCCACACTCAGAGACTGGGTTGTACCTAGCTCCAAGGTGAGGTGTGGGAACAGGATGGGTTCCTGGAGCCCAGCAAAGGTGGCTTTGCCCTCCATTTGCAAAGGGAAGGGCTCTGGGATGCAGAGCCTGGGCCACCAGCTGCACAGAGGTGTGACACTGTTGCCAGCGTCCTCTCCGGAGGCTGCCCAGCCATGCTGCCCACACAGGTGACACAGCACTTCAGTCTCCCCGCCAGAAAGAGCCCAGGAACAGGATATACATGGTCTTTTTCTGCACCACCACCTCTGCAGATGATCAGCTCTGAGCTGAGTGTCACCTCTGCAAACCACACACATCCTGTCACCAAAGAGCTCCTGGGATGGACGTGGCAGATATTTTACTCTCTGAAAGATGGACGTGGCATTGCAGACACTCCATACTCCTGCCAGGGGCTCAACCTGTGTTCTTCTGGGGGGGTTTAACCCCAAACACAGCTCCAACCTACCCTGGTACGACACCCTGTCTGTACACAGCCACGTGCACAGCAAAAACCAGGCACTGCCAAGCAGCCGTGGGAGAGAGATTTTGTCTCCAGCCACGTGCTCTGATTGACTCCCTAGGGGTGGGCACTGAGTCACACCTGGCACCGCCCTGGCCTGCTGTCGGCAAGAGAAGCCACACCTGGCAAGGCCCCTCAAGTGCCACCAGCCTCCCCCATACAGCTGCACTCTCAGACACATCCCATAGCAAAATAATTTCTAGAATTCGACAGAATCTGGAAATACTCTGCTGAGGCTGGGTTGGAAATACCCTGCTGCAAAGCCTGGTTCCTCAGGGTCCCAACACAGTCCCTAAGCCCCCAAAAGAGTTCAGAGCACCTCAATTTGCGGTGCTAACCTTGCTTTAATCTTGGGCTTGAACTCCCCTCAGACAAAAAATCAAATTCTCTTTTCCCCTGTATAGTTCCATTTTTTTGTAGCAGAGAAAAATTGTAGCTTTTACCCTTCAAAAATCATGAGGTGTTAGATCTTGAGCCTCTTCCTGGCAGGGCTGAGCATCCCTCACCCCAAGACAGAAATTCAGGGCACAAAAGAAAGGCTCCTCAGCCAAGATGACATTTTATTTCCATGGCAGCTATTCGTTGGGACACTGGACCGAAGCACTGCAGCAGGAATGGGGAACACTCTGGGAGACACAGGAACACTCTGGCAGCAACAGGAATCCTGGAGCCTTAACCCATGAGTGTGACACCTCACAGGGATCTGCGTACATCCTGAACCCTAACCTGGGCAACTCCTCATGTTTTGGCTTTTGCAAACACACTTAGTTAATTTTTTTATAACGTCTTTGCAGCCGTCCCAGAGCCAAAAATTCAATTTCAGCAACACCCTGGCTGAGGCCACGGGACTTGTCTTGGTTCTCTGCTCATCTCTGGGTGTGGTGCCAGCTCAGGGATAACATAACAGGGTCAGCAAACATTACCTGCCTCTTGGAAAATGGTGAACACTCATTCCTTTCCATCACAAAGCCCTGCTGCTTACCCTGGGCCTGCCAGCACTTGGGAAAAGCCTTTGGGAAGAAGGCAGATGCTTCCAAATTGGGGTGCTGCTCCCCAAGCAGCCACAAGCCAGGCCCCAGCTTCAGGAGGCTGATTCCCTTTCTGACAGATCTTGCTTTTAAGGCATCTTCCTCCCAGTCCTGTATCCCAAATTCATTATCCACAAGCAAAAAAGGATGAGGGATATATGTGACACAGTGAAATAGCCCCAACCACTGCAGGAAGCAGCAGCAAATTCAACATCCCTCCTCAGTTTATTGGCACCCTAAATCCATCCCTTCTGCCTGATGCGGCATCACCCCCTTTGTGGCTCAGCTGGGGCCAGCAGAAAGATTCTGGAAGCAACTCCTCACGTGCAGAGCTGGGTCTGGAAGCTGGCAGCCCCTGGATCTGCAGGCATCATCCTGAAAACTGTTGCTCTGCAGCTGAAATTTAAGAAGCCACTGCAGGCAGACAAGGGGCCAATTCCACACGAGGGAGTGACCTTTCAGGGAGACTCCCCACATCCTCTGGGGTAAAACCAATCCCTTACCTTGTGCAGCAACACCAGGGCACTCTCCTTCCTGGCAGAAAGCTGGAAAGCATCTGGGGAAGGACAGCCAAAGCTCCCCCAGCATGGAAATCCCTGCTCAGGGAGCTCTATCCCTCCCTCTGCCCACTCTGCCAGCCCAGACACCTGATCCAGGATGGGGACAATGTGCCAGGGTGTTCTCCAGCCCCGCATCCCAGCAGTCTGCCAGGGAAGGGGATGGATGCAGCAGGATGAAAATGCACTTTTAGGGGAGAATTGGGATTTCTTTCCCCACCCTACCACAATCTCACAGGGTTAGATGTTGGTGTTGGGTGCCGTGGCAGAGAAAGGACAGACAGAAAACACTGAAGGTCAAACCTGTGAAGGTCAGACTTTTGGAGGTCAATCCTGAGACAGAGCAGAGAGCTTAATCCAGCATAGTCCATCCTCCCTCTTCTGACGGCATCCTGCCCAAGCCCCACCCAGGAAAACGAGGATGCGGCAGGGAGGTTTCCTCCTCTTGTCCCAATGCCCAAGTTCTGCCAGCCTGACCTCGATTCAATTTTAAAAAATCCTCTTCTTTCCCTCTCTGCACCTCCCCAGAAGCCACCAGAGGGACAGAGGCAAACAGGAGCAAATCAACAGGTCCCTGCAAGGACACATCACAGGGATACACATGAATGCGCAGAGAGCAGGGACACCAGACTGAAGAGCCTAAGACATTCCCAAAGCATTCCCTCCCTGGGAGCATCCACCGTGACTCAGGAGGCCTGGTCTGGTATCCACCCCTCTCCCGCTCCTTCGGTGCAATATTCTCCCTTAAAATAGGCACTACTGCCTCTGACATCTTTCTACCTTTTGGGGTAGATTTCCCTTTGTTAGCTCCTCTCCAGCACAAGCCCAGGGTCAAATCAAAGGATACATCCCCTAACAGATATCAAATTCTCCCTGCCCAACAAAGCAACCCCCTTTCCTCTGAAAAGGTGAAAGCTGGATCAAGCTGCCGGCTGTTCCTTCTTCCCTCCTGCTTCAGGACTGACAGAATTAAACAGAGCCATTAAATCCATCCAGGCAGAGCAAAAGGCAAACAAATCCCACTGTCATGCAGATGGGAGGGGGAAAGCAGCTGGAAAACTGCTCAAAACCTTTCCGGGAGGAGCAGCAGCTCTCCTGCCAAGGCTGGAGGGGCTTAGCTCGGGACGCTGCTTCCCCTCCTCCCTCCCAGCAGCCCTGTTTCCGGCACATGGCCGGCTCCGCTTCCCCGTCCCCGGCGCCTTCCTGCCTCCGGAGCGCTGCTGCGGCATCCAGGGCCTCCCCTGCTCTCCTTCCCGCCGGCCCAGCTGGGATCAGGCGCAAGGGCTCCGCTCGGGCCGGACGGCACAGCCCGCAAAGGCGGCGGCAGAGGCTGCAGGTACGTGGAGGCAGCAGGAAGCCGCGGGCAGGAAGCAGCCGTGCCTTTGCAGAAACGCCTTCTGTGGCTGCCTGACCTTCAGGGAGCAAAACACGGGAGCTGGGACGGGAAGGGAGCCCTCGGGGCCGGCCATCCTCACCGTGCGCCTTGTTTGGGGTCCAAAAAGCACTTTTTGCCTCTTACGGGGAAAGCTGTGGGGTGCCGGCTCCAGAGGCAGCCGGCACGGCAGCCCCCGGCCTCCTCCGTCCCAGGCGGCTGCGAGGCAGTGGACACTCACCTTGAGCAGGTAGCTCCGCGTCTCCATTTCGCTTTGTCACCCTGTGCAGGACATCCGCACGTCCCGGGGTCGGGAGCCGGGAGCCCCGGCCCTTCCACCCCGCGCCCCCCGTTCCAACGGCATCCCTTACCTCTGTCCCCCGGCCGGACGAGTCACACCTTGGGAGCTGGCTCTTGCGCAGAGAGGAGNATGCACCTCTGCAGACTGCATGGAGAGCAGGGAGGAGGGGAGAGGGCGCTCCAATCCAGAGGGAAGGGCTGGGATCTGGAAAGGCAGGATGCCAAGGGGGGAGCCTCAGGGTGGTAAAGGCAGCCCAGCTGCATCTCCACATCCTGTCATTTGGGGCTGAGCTGGCTCAGCAGTTCAGGGCTGTCCCTGCGGCACTGACCCCCCTGCTGCTCCATTTGTTTCTTTTGTTTCTCCTCTAAATCCTGCCTGAATTTGCAGCAATTACATGAAACACAGCAACAAAGTGGGGAGGACACACTGGTAAAAATACCTGGGAGCAGGCCAGCCTGATAAATTGAGATGCCTCTGTGTAGACCACAGGCAAAAAGGAGTATGATCCTCCCCCCAACAAGATAAGGGATTTCCAGCTGAGATGATCCCTGGCAGTGAGTTAAGGAATGTCAAATTGAATTGCCAAGGAAAAGCTCTGCACAGTGCAGGGAGGACACTGAAATGCTGCACTGTGGGGTAGTTCTGTGCCAGCTCTGCTTCCCTTCTTCCCAGACTGCTCCTTGTCCCAGCAGGCTGGGGTTTGACACCCCTTCCCAGACCAGAGCTGGGCACGCAGCCTGGTCCCACTGCAGAGCACTGTCAGACAGCCAGGCACTGCCAGACACAGCCATCTCCTCCTCATCCTCTTCTTCCTCCTCATCTTCACCACCTAAAAGCAAAGACCCCTCTCTGTTACAGCCTCACCCCTCCAACCAGGTAAAGGGCTCAAATTCCCATCCCTGTGTCACTTCCTGCTTGTATCCCAAACCTCAGCAGGTTCTGGGATTGTGTGGAGTTCTTTTAGCCCTTATTTCAGAGCAAATTGGGCTGTGTGCTACTTGCCCATCTGCCTCCATCAGTTGGGACCCACCAACCACCCAGCAGTGAGGTGCATGTCATGTCTGAAAAATATTCAGGTTCTTAAATCCCACTGCAAAGAAAAATCCTGCCTGTGTTTGAAGAGAGCTGCAGAGTGAGGGGCTGGATGCAAGAATCCAAATCTCCCAGGACAGGCTGTGCTTCCAGGGACTGCTTTGGGATGCAGCTAACCACACCCTCCTCGGGGCAGGGGTGAGCAAGGTTATTCTGTAGTCCTTGGCTCCAGGAGCTGGCTCAGCTCAGACAGGCTGGCACAGACAGGATTAGCTGTGGCTAATGCTGATGTTCCCTCTGTTCCCTGTCTGGTCCTGCACCCAGCAGTGCCAGCACTCCCTGCTCTTTCAGAGATTTGTGTCTGGCTCCAAACAGCTGCTTCCCCTTCCTAACGCCTCCCAAATCTGCTGATCTACTGACAGCAGCAAAGGGGCTGAATTCCTGCAAAGATGGTGGAAATCCACAGTTTAATGCAGGTGACACCCCAAACCACCACTTCCCTGGCAAAATCTCTTTGCTACTTCTGTATCAGGCAGGAGCATCCTCAAGGTGGCAGGAGGAGGGAGGGAGCCTCCTGCAAGTGGGAATCGCTGGATCTTGTCCCCAGAGCCTGGATGAGCTGAGGCCAGGGGTTCCAGCAGCATTTCCTTATGTTCACACCCTCTGCCTTAAGAGATAAACAGCCCCACGTGATGCTCTCACATGCCTCAGACCGGAATTAACGTTACATTTAAATTCTAAATTTTTTTTTTTTTTTTTTTTTTGTTACTGAGGGAGGAAAAAGGGGAGCATAGGAAAAGCTGTAAAAACAATAAACTTCCCCCGTCTCCATGGCAGAGTCACAACCCCCCTAACACAGCGCAGGCACAGTGAGAAGCAGCCCTGGCTGAGATACAGCAAGGTGAAAATGGCTTTTTCAAGGTCAGAGGGAGCGAGAAACCTTTAGAAACAGTTCTGCTGGATTTGCCCCCTCCCTCTCAGCTCACAGCACCTCCCAGGCGGAGCTGAAAGGGATAAAGACAGCCCTGGCTCTTGGGGAGCTCCCCCCTGCAAAACCCACAGGGGAATTTTGGTGGCTGCAGCATCCTTGGGAAGGAATATAGAGTCATGAAATTGTTTGGGTTGTGAAAGCCCTCTGAGATTATCAAGACCAAACCAGTAGTTTATACTGATGGGTAGTGGGTGCTACAAGTTTGGTACTTGCTGGGTAGTTCCCCAGCACTACCCAAGGCCATCACTATCCCATGTCCCCAAGTGCCACATCCACATGGCTTTTAAATCCCTTCAGGGATGGGGACTCCACCCCTGCCCCTGGGCGGCCTGTGCCAGGACTGGACAGCCCTTTCAGTGAAGGAATTTTCCCCAATATTCAGTCTAAATCTCCCCTGGCACAACTTGAGACTATTTCCTTTAGAGAGAAACAATTATCCCCAGAAATATTTGACATCCTGCAAGCTGGAGGGACAGTGTGATGTCTGGCTCTGAGCAGGGAAATAAGGAGTCCATAAGGAGTTCTTAAACTCCCAGTGTGCCTTAAAACATCCTTTCCCCCTTTCCCAGTATCCCTCACAGGCAGGTTTACTAAACACATCATCCTGAAGCTTTTGTTTTTCCATCATGGAAAGAAAACCATCACTCACAGAAAATAAAATCATCAAGAGAGTTACCCCCTCCTAATCCAGACACATGTGCTCTGTTCATAAACTGGAGCAGGCAAACCAGGAGAGCAGGTCACTGCACAGGCTCACACCCCTTTCATCCCTGAGCATCCAAAGATCCTAAAGGAGCCTCTCTCCTTTCCTAGAACCCCAGTTACAACCCATGCACGGCTGGAGAGGGGGGGAAAAGGTCACACAGCAGCAAAACCCTGTGTCTGTTTGGGCAGCACCGTTTGTCCTTACCTCAAAACTCCCAGAAAAGCAGGATGAAGGACATTTCTCACAGTGGAGTGACTTGCTGCAGCAGCCAAGGTGGGTTTGCCTGGCAGCAGGAAGTCCTTGCAGTGAAAATCCTAGCCCAACTCCCCCTGGGGTACTATTAATAGACTGGAATGCTGAGCAGCCTCACCTGGAGCCTCCCCACCGGCTGGCATGGCCCTGAGTTCAATCCTGGGCACTCCTACTTGAAGCTGTGCTGGGGACAGGGTCACCAGCTCTGTCCAGGCAGCTCATCCCTGCAGTGAATTACATGGGCTTGTAATTCCTTGATAAATGCATTGTTTAAAATTACAGAATGGTTTGGTCCTTTTACAGAATTGGTCCTTTTACTAATGTAGGTAAATTGCCTTCCCATGAACCACAGACTCATAAATGAGCTTTTTCCTATGCAGCAGAGCAAACTGCTAAAATGCAGCATTCATGTGCAGTAGCTTTGTTACTGCTTGGAAGAGATACAGGGAAGTCCAAACAGCTGTGATTCTCAATGTTCAGGAAATCTAATGGCAAAACTTTGTTTGCCCATCAGTTCTCTTTGCAGCATTCCTTTAATCACTTTTGAACGAGGATGCTTAAAGCTCACCCAGTGCTCTCAGCACTTTCCAGCAGCCAGTGGGCAGATTCTTTCCTCCTAGGATGGGGATTAAGGATATCTCTGCAGAGATCTGTGCTCTGGAGCCCAGGGACAGTGCCTTTGTCCCCTGGAGCATGAGTCAGAGGCTGCAGGAAGCCTCAGGCAGTTGCATTTGCTCCCAGGTGGATGAGGATGATAAAACAAGAGTTGATAGATCAGAATCAAAACCCTGAAGAAGAACGCCCAACCGACCAGAGACCCCAAATCCTCACAAATTGTGTCCTTAGTGCCCCAGCCAGACTTAGGAAAGCACTGAGCACTGAAATAAGTGGCTGCTTGTGTGTCAGGAGCACGGGTGGGCTGGTGGGAAATTTGTCTGGGCTGGGGACTGACCCTGCTCCTCCTCGGCACAGAGCACAGGTGGGGCAGCAGAAAGCCCATGGTCTGGGATTCCCGCCAGGGCAGGGAGCTGGGCGCCTGTCCCAGGGAGAGCCCGTCCTTCCACAGCCGCTTCACCACCCTGACCATCACCAGGCAGCCCTGGAGCAAGCACGGAGCCAAGGATGGAGCAGTGGAAACCAGCCAGGGATGTGCCAGCGCCGGCAGCGGAGCAGTCACCTCCACCACCACCGCGCTGTTTGAACCCAGCAGAGACGGGCAAACCCCACAGGTCGTGGTGTTGGTGGGGGCCCCAGGGATGGGGAAGACAACAATGGTCAGGAAGGTGATGGTGGAGTGGGGAGAGGGGACACTCCACACACAGTTTGACTTTGTCTTCTGCATTGACTGCAAAGCCGTCGTCCTTCCCACGGAAGCCAGCGTGGCAGACCTGGTTTCACAGTGCTGTCCTGGCCTGCGAGTGCCAGCTGGGAAGATCCTGGATGACCAGAAGAAAATCCTGTTCATTTTTGATGGCTTCGAGGCCCTGGGGTTTTCCTTGGTTCAGCGCGAAGCTGAGCTGAGCTCTGACCCCAGGGAGGTGAAGCCACTGGAGCTCACCCTCATGAGCTTGTTGAAGAAGACTGTGCTCCCCCAAGCCTCTTTGCTCATCACCATGAGACCAACAGCTCTTGGAAGCCTGAGGCAGTGCCTGATGGGTGAGTATTATGTGGAGATAGTGGAGATACTGGGATTTTCGGCAGCCAGAAGGGAGGAGTATTTCCACAGATATTTTGAGAACCCCAACAAAGCAGACATGGCCTTCAGGTTTGCCAGAGGCAACGAGATCCTCTATAGCGTGTGTGTCATCCCTGTCATGAGCTGGACCATCTGCACCATCCTTGAACAAGAGCTTTGTGGGAAGAAAAACCTCCTTGAGTACTCCAAAGCCACCACAGGGATGATGATGTTCTACCTCTGCCAATTACTGAAGCACAGGACACAGGTCCTCCAGCAGTTCCTGCTCCAGCTTTGCTCCTTGGCTGCTGAGGGTATCTGGAAGCACAAGGTCCTCTTTGAGGAGAAGGAAATCAAGGACTGTGGCTTGGACCAGCCAGGTCTTCTCTCCTTCTTCCTCAATGAAAGGATCCCAAGGGAAGGAGAAGACCATGGCAATGTCTATGCCTTCACCCACCTGCACCTCCAGGAGTTTTTTGCAGCAATGTTTTATGTTCTGGAGGATGATGGGGAAATGGTCAGCAGCTTGGGGAGGCTTGAGAAGGATGTAAATAAACTATTAGAAAGCTACAACAAGTCCAGAAAGGATTTGAACATAACAGTGCGATTCCTTTTTGGTCTGGTCAGCCAGAAATCCATAGAGTACATGGACAAAACCATTGGGTGCAGAATTTCACCACGAGCCAGGGAAGAGCTGCTGGAGTGGCTTCAGGGGAGGCACAGAAGCCTCTCCCACCCTGGCCAAGCACTTAAGCTTTCAGAGATGGACACTTTCCACTTCTTGTTCGAGATGAATGAGAAGATCTTCACACAAAGTGCATTGGGTCATTTCACTGACCTAGACTTGCAGGACACCAAGCTGACCCTGTACGACCAGATGGCTCTTTCCTTTTGCATCCAGCACTGGGCCGGGCTGGGCTGCGTCACCCTCCAGGGATGCTCCTTCCAATGGCAGGATCCTGAGGCAGAGCTGGATGCACCACTGCCTTGGTAAGTCCTGCTCCTCCTTGCTTTAATGACCCAAAACTGCAAAGATTTATCTTTCTCTGCCCCAAAGGATGATTCAGCTCCTCCCTCTCGAACACCAGCTTGGCCTTTCCGTGGGTGTTCCATCCTTAGCAGAGGATTTACTTGGTGAGAGTAGGGAACACATGGGCTCCTCCATCTGCTGCCCACTGTGGGATTGATGGTGATGGAGCTTCTTGGCTTGACCTGGCCAGGCCCACCTGTGCCCAGCTGTCACTCTGGCTTCCCATGTCCCCCTTCTCTCTCGAAAAGGGAGATCCCTGGTGCTGGAATGTTAAGTGCACCCTGTGACTCACATCTCCCCGGGGGGGGCTCCAGCAGGGATGCTCGAGGTCCTTCACACCTCCAAGGCCACAAAGGTCCCTCCGGAGGAGCCCTCCCGCGCTGGAGGCTCTGCTCCCAGTGGGAGGGTTGTGGAGCTGGGAGCTCCTAGCACTGCTGGAGGCTGCACGTGCCCCGCCACTCTTCCCCTGCAGCTCTGGAGTCTCGGGAGCCGGCGGACATCCCGGTGCCCTCGTCATGCGGCGGCAGGAGGAGCTGCCCTGCCCCATCCACCTGCTCTGCCGGGCTCTTCGGCACCGGGACAGTGCCCTGCAGGTGCTCCAGTGAGACATGCACGTGGAGCCCAAACCAGGGCTGGGATCTGGGATGTGGGTGGGGGCACCCGAACCACAGTGCAGTGGGTGAGTGGGTTGGTGCTGCCCCACTGCTCCCTGGGGACACTGGCAAGTGGCCAGGGGGAGGCCAGGCCCTGTTTACCAGAGGGTGGGTGTTGTCCCTTGGCTTTGGTGGGCAGGTGAGCAGCCAGGACAGGTGAGGTGTGCTGAGCCCCCATTATCCGTGCTCTCCTGCAGACTGCAGTGGTGCCAGCTGTCCGAGAGCTGCTGCGCAGAGCTGGCAGCACTGCTGGCGGAGCACCCTGGCCTCGCCCGTCTGGAGCTGGGTGACAGCTCGCTGGGTGACAGCGGCGTGCGCCTCCTCTGTGAGGGGCTGCGGACTCCGGGCTGCCGCCTGCGCATCCTGCGGTGAGCACCCCCAGCATCCCTTGGACATCACAGACTTGAGAGCTGGGGAGGCGCCCCAAAGGGGCCGCCTGGGGTGACATTGTGCCTCTGTCCCACTCATCCAGGGCAAGGAGCCCCAAGGCTGTGGCACCAGGGTTGGGACCTCCACCGTGGTGGGGCAGCAATGATGGCACTCGGAAGGTGTTGAGGGTCTTTGCCGGGGGTTCCCTTCAGGCTGCGGTATTCCCGTATCACCAGCGCCTCCTGCGAGGACCTTGCTGCTGTGCTGGGCACCAACACATGCCTGGAAGAGCTGGATTTGTCCTTCAGCGAGGGGCTGCGCGATGCAGGCGTGGAGCTGCTGTGTGAGGGGCTACAGCACTGTGCCTGCCCACTACAGACACTGCGGTAAAGGGGAAGCGGGATGGGCCAGTGTTCCCTCCTTCCTATGCAGAGCTTTCTCCATCCCACCGGGAGCAGCTCACGAAGCGGAGGCCAACGCCCTCCTTCCCTGTTTCCCTCGGTCCCACAGGCTGGGCAGCTGCCGGCTGTCGGGCGCCTGCTGCCCAGCCCTGGCTGCGCGGCTGCTGCAGGGGCCCCGTCTCACCTGCCTGGACCTGAGTGACAACGAGCTGGGAGCCCACGGCGTCCTGCAGCTGTGCCAGCAGCTCTGGCATCCCGCCTGCCCGCTGCAGAGCCTGGGGTGAGGGCCCTGCCACGGCCCCTTCCATGCCCGGCATTCCCGAGCTGGGGAGCAGAGGCTGCGGGACCAGGCAGGACCGCAGCGGCACCCCGGCTGCTTCAGCACCTCCCTCCCCACAAGCCCAAACGCCTTCTCCTCTTCTCCTGCCCAGGCTGAGCACAGACGGCTTCAGCCAGGCCCTGCTGCAGGAACTGCACACCCTCCGGGTACTGCGGCCCGCCCGGAAGATCGGGAACCTCCTGGAGCCCGACGTGCCGCAGACTGGGGCCATGGCCCGGCTGCCCTGCCACCGCGGGGTCCTGTCGGGGGGCAGGAAGGCGCTCCCCTCCTTCAGGAGACCTCCCCTCCTTTAGGAAAAGTCCTTCCAACAACCAGAGCCATTCCCAGCCCGGCTCTCATTGCTGCCAGTGGGTCTGAGCCTGACCCAGACCCAGACCCAGATCCTGCTGCATCTGTGGGAGAGGCGGGGGTTCCTGTTCCAGCCCTCTCCCTTTTCCCTTCGCTGCTGCGGGAAACAGTTGTGTGCATTTGGCAGCGCCAAATAAAGACCCTGCAGACAANCGTGTCCGGGTTCCAGACCGTGCCTCACATCCCCGAGGGATGACTGCTGTACGCGGTATAGAGGTGCTAGCCCAAGAGTGAGGTCCCAGGCCTGGGAGTGAGTCTCTGAGTTTGAGTTTATTAAAACCCCTCTGAGTTTGGGTTTTAATAGGAAAAAAAGGAAATTTACACTGAAATCAAAGAAAATCCCTCCACAGGAGCTGTTTTCCTGCAGTACTGGACAGGGAGGGGTGACCTCCGTGGGCAGGGACACCCCTCCCTGGGGACGTGGCCCCGCCACACTGCCACACACGTGTCCCCAGGGCTGTGGCATGGCCAGGGCATCCTCATGGCAACGTCCCCGGGGTGCTGCTGCCAACATCATCGTAGTCCGTGTGCCCCGGGGACTGTTCCAAGGGATCCCTGGTGGCTCCTGGGGGACTTGGAGGGGAGCAGATCCCACCTTGGGGACAGCACAGAAAGGTGCCTGAGGGGGCAGCCAGCTCCGTGTCCCCCCTGACAGACCCCACCTGGGGTCCGACCCCAGCACCCATGGATCTGCTGCTGGGGTCCTGTCCGCCCCCACAGCCAAACCCTGCCATGGAGTGGCTCTGCAGAGGGGACAGGGCAGCTGTGAGCACTCTTACCTCTGGGGGGGACACAGATCCACCTCTGCTGAGCCACACCCTCGGAGATGTCCCCAGGGCTGGGAGCGGGGGGCTCCTGTGGCACATCCAGGACATCGTCATAGCCATCTGGGCTTACGTGCTCAGGCCGGGCAGGGGGGTCTGAGGGGAAAAGCAGAGGGGTCCATGGCAGTGACCAGCGGCCCTGGCAGAGGTCTGGCTGTGCCATTCCCTCTGGCCTTGCCACCAGGGATGTGCTGGTGACCCTTGGGTACTGCAGAGAACGGCAATGCTTCGCGGCACACTAACAAAGGGAAGAATTGTCCCCTGAGCTCCCCAGCCCAGGTCAATTCCCTCTCCCTACTGGATTCCTGTCCTGTGGCCCTACCTGGGGCTACCTCAGTGTCACTCCCCTCCACACTGTCCCCGGAGTAATACGGCAGCTTCTTGATGAGTCCCTCCCACAGGGAACCTGCAGGGGACAAGCAGGGTCTTAGGGGTGGCCTCAAGTGGCACCGCAGCTGACAGAACCTCACACTACAGAGCAGGGCTGCTGTGGGAGCAAAGGATACCCACAGCCCATGGCCAGGAGCCACTGCCAGGCCACCAGGACTGGAGCTTCAGTGGGACTCTGGGGCAGAGCTGAGGCACAAGGGCTACACCCACCTGGGTGACTGGGCACCTTCTGGTAATGTGTAATTGCGGTGTAGTCCAGCTCCTCGTAGACAGTGTTGGAGATGGCATCTGCAGCTCTGCCAGGGCCTGGAATGAGATGTGGAATTTACCTGGTGCTCTGGGCCCTATGGGTGGCACCGGGATTTCCCTGGCCACCTTCTGAGCTGTTCCACTGGGCAGGGCCCCCAGAACCCCCAAACCGCGTCTGTCCCTCACACACCCACTGGGACCCACCTCGGCGCCAGGCACGGGCACGGCACAGCAGCATGGCCAGGGCACCCAGGGACAGGCACAGCAGCATCCCCAGCACCATGCACAGGGCAGTTGGCACAGGCACAGCCCCCATGGCCACTGCTGGGGTGGTTCTGCCAGGGACACCTTTGGAGACAGAGCCAGGCAGTGAGGGGAAGTGGATCCCAGCCAGCCTGGCATGGGGGTTGCAGGCACGGGCAGAGCTACCTGTGCTGGTGGCTCCCTCTGGATATGGGGTAGTGTCTGTCTCAGTGATGCCATCTGTCACATCACTGTCCTCCTCACAAGCCACGTGGGTGTGCCCGCCAGCGCCGCAGCTCTGCAGGTGCCAGGGTGCGGAGGGGCACCCCCAGAGCGAGCGGGCCCCGTCCTTACAGCCCACCCAGGCCAGCCAGGCACGGGATGGCTGCTGGGCGGGGACGGCCGACAGCCAGCCCCGGTCCCCACAGCCCAGCTGGCGGCAGACGGTGGCGGCGGTGCCGGTGCCGGTGCCGTTGGCGCACACGCGGCCCCAGGTGCCATTATAGGACACCTCCAGGAACCCACGGCAGCGCCCGCGGTCACCTGCCAGCCGCACGGAGAGCTGCTCTGCAAGGGGTGCAGGGGGGGTCACAGCACGGCCAGGAACCCCCGGGGCCTCCTCTGGGCCCTGCTCTGGGGGTGCCTGGCACTGACCTGAGCAGACGGCCCCTGCCCCGCTGCCGCGCCCGCACTCGCGCCGTTCCGAGCGCCCGCATTCCCAGAGAGACTCCTCGGTCCCGGAGCAGTCGGGCATGTACGGCCACAGCGGCCCCTTGCCGGGACCGAAGCGCGCCGAGCTCGGTGCCTCCAGAGCCGTGCCACAGCCCAGCTCCCGGCAGACCACGGCGGCGTCCTGCAGGTCCCAGCCTTCCTGGCAGACGGTGCTCCAGGTGCCGCCGGAATGGACCTCCACACGCCCGGCACAGCGCCCAGAGCTCCCCACCAGCCTCACCCGCCGGCTGCCTGTGGGTACAGAAGGACGAGGCTGGGTTGGCTGCTTGGGGCACCGGCACCTCCGACCCTTCTTGGGACACCCACCTGAGCAGACGACGACCATCTCCTCAAGGCTGCTGTTTGGTGCAGGACCCAGCCCCAAGACATCATCCATCTTCTTCAGCTCGTCATCCATCTCTTCAGGGCTTCTGGTCAGTGCAGAGCCCATGCCCGAAATGCTGTCCATCTCTTCAGTCGTGATGTCCACCTCGCTGGGACCGCTGCTCAACGCGGCAGCCGTACCCAAGGCCGTGTAAACGTCCTTAGGAATGCCACAGCCCAGCACCGCACATACCATGTGAACATCCCATGACTTCCACTGCTCCAGAGGCACACGGCGCCAGGCCGGGCTGGTTATGGTCTCCTCCAGCCGCCCATCGCACAAGCTCTGACCGCCCACCAGGCGCAGGGACGTGACGAATCCAACACCTGAAAAATCCCCAGCAGAGCCTTGGGGCTGTGGCACCTGGCTCAGACGGTGCTTCATCCCAAAACATCCCTGCATTTTCTGATCCCAGTTCTTGGGGGGGTCCCAAAATCCCTTAAGGCTCCTCACGCAGGAGCTGTAGCACACCTGAGCAGTTGACGGCAGCGGCGTTTCCGGGGGCACAGGAGGGCTTCCCCAGCACAGCCACGGGGCACTCGCCCGGGTGCCGCTCGCTCCCGCTGCAGCCGAAGGCGTCCGGCCGCAGTGGCCCCTCCCCGCTGCCGAAGGAGCCGCCCGAGAGCACGCTGAAGGCGCGGCCGCAGCCCAGGTGGCGGCACAGGACGTGGGCATCGGGCAGGTCCCACTCGGTGGCGCAGACGGGTCCCCACGTCCCGCTCACTGCCATCTCCACTCGCCCGGAGCATCCCGAGCTGCTGTTCCCCAGACGGAAGCCCGTGTAGGCTGTGGCAGGAAGGGCACTGAGGGCGGTGATGGTGGAGGGACCCCAACAGCCCCCGGTGTCCCCGGCACTTACGGGAGCAGATGACGCTGGCAGGGCCGGTGCAGCCCTGGTCATGGGGCGGTCGCCGGGCACAGGCACTGAGGAGGGGCTCGGTGCCATTGCACTGGAAGCCCCCGTCCCAGAGTGATCCCGATCCCGCCCTAAACCGGCCACTGCCGGGGATGTCGAGCGCCATCCCACAGCCCAGCTCCCTGCACACCACCTGGGCCACCTTCAGGTCCACCTGATCCTCACAGACACCAACCCAGGCCCGGCCCTGCCGCACCTCCAGCCGCCCGGCGCAGGCTCCATCGCCGCCAACTAGCCGGGAAAAGCCTGTGGGAGCAGCACAGGGGCAGTGTCAAGGGACGTGAATGAAGTGCCACATTACCCACAAACGCAGCTCCTACCTTGGCATGCAACGGCAGTGTCCGAGTCATAGATGCTGCTGTTATAGGGTCCCCATCCACGGATCTTGCAGCCCCAGAGCGCGGACTCGTACCCAGTGCAGTCCACCAGGACCAGACTGACTGGCCCGTCCCCTGCGCCGAAGCGGTCGAGGGCGAAGTAGGCACCGGAAGCCGAGCCACAGCCCAGCTGCTGGCAAACCACCTCGGCGTCCTCCATGTCCCAGTTGTCATCTCTCACCGAGCCCCAGTGTCCCTGCAGCTTCACCTCCACCCTCCCGGCACAGGGACTGTTGCCACCCGCCAGCCTCAGCTCCACGGCATCTGCACCGGGGAACCGGCACGGCTCAGCCCTGCCCGGGATGCTCCTGCAGAAGCTGGCTGTCCCAGCACGGCCAGCGTGTCCCCTCACCTGTACAGGTCACCCCCACATCCCGCTCGTGGCCGCAGAAGTGCTGTCCCCATCCGAAGTGCGGACACTCCTCCAGCACATCCTCGGTGCCCCGGCAGAAGTCGGGCTGCAGCCAGATCCGCCCGGTGCCCTGTCCGAACGGGGACGCCCTGGCCACCCGGCCACAGCCCAGCTGCCGGCACACCACGATGGCCCAACGGGCTTCCCAGTGGAAGTCGAAGACGCACACGGAGCCCCACTCACCGCGGTGCTTCACCTCCACGCGGCCGGCACAGCGCCCGCCGCCGCCCACCAGACGCAGCTCCGCGGAGCCTGCGGCACGGAGGCTGCTGAGCCGGGCCCGGCACCGCCGCGGGCCCCGCTCCAGCCGCCTGGCACTCACCCGCACACAGCTGCATGCACACGAGCAGCCCCAGCGCCACCATCGGCCCCATGCCACCGGCCCCGAGCCAGCGCAGCCAGGGGAGCTCTCGCCAGCGCCCGACCCAGCACAGGCAGCAGCACCAGTGCAGCCTTTATCAGGCGCCTCATCGCCCAGCTGCGGGGCCGCGGCCTCCAATAAACTGCTCCGTGCCCAAATATGAGCCTCGGCTGCGCTTCTGGCGTCACACACCTCGCAGCCACAGTGGGCTGGCACCCAGATGTCCCCGGGGAGAGACAGCCCCCCCACAGCACCTGGGCTGCGGGGGCCCTTCCTGTATCCCCCGTGGCTCCAACTCTGCTGCTGGAGCCTGGCAACAGCCATCCTGATGGCGACAGGCTTCACCCCAAATCCCAGCACGGGCATCCACGGCACCACCTCTAGGTCTGGCACCTGCAAAGCTCGAAGCCCCATCCTTGGGGGGCTCCCCTCCCGGGGTGCTTGGAGCCTCTGCGGGGGTGGCAGCAGCCCCCGGCTCCGCGCGGCGCTGGCAGGTGCCAGGTCCCCGGGCCCTCGCGGCGGCGCGGGCACATGGCGCTGCTGCCGCACCTGTGGTCCCCGCTCGCCTCGCCGCCAGAGCAGGAAGGAGGCGGTTTCCCCCCGGCGGCTCCGGCGTCGCCATCGACCGCACGCGGCTCCCGACACCTGCGCTGCCACCGATAACGCCGCGGCTCCGTGCCGCCCATGCCCCGCGGTGGAGCTACACTGGGGGTGCGCAGAGCCCACTTCATTTTTGGGGGACCCACCTGGGTAAGCTGGGATCAAGCACTACCGAAAAACAAGGGTTGCAGGAGGGGGGGGAGCAGGAGCTGCCTTGAGGTTTCGGCTGTGTGTGACGGTGAGGACGGGGCTAAGCCATCCCGCAGCAGTACTGAGCAGTGCCAGTGCTGGCAGAACAGCCTGTTTCCTACTAGGTCACTCCTGAAGTAGCGTAGCCACCTCCATGAGCTACCAACTTTTCTGTGGGACTGGGGACCTGCCACTTGCCAGTGTCCTCCAGGATGGCTTGTGGGTTGGG
Organism: Tichodroma muraria; assembly: GCA_013390105.1. Taxonomy (NCBI): domain Eukaryota; kingdom Metazoa; phylum Chordata; class Aves; order Passeriformes; family Sittidae; genus Tichodroma; species Tichodroma muraria. The sequence continues at coordinate 51,493 of WAAG01041330.1, forward strand.
CTGAACCCTGGTAAGCCCTGAAGTGCCACCCTCAACCGTGTCGCACAGCCCTGCCTTAGCTGACTATCCTTCCCGCGAGGGGAGACCCGGCCAGGGCTGGCGGGAGGAGACGACCCGGCTCCTCTCTCCCTGCTGTGGGCGGGGACCCTCTCCCTGCTGTGGGCGGGGACCCTCACAGTGGATCCGGGCGACATAATCAGCCTCCCATCCTACACCGCGGCCTTTCCATGTAAGTGGCAGAGTGTTACAGGAGGTTTTTCATTTTGGAATGCCTCCCGCGTCTCCCGGAATGGCACCCGAGAAGGGTGGGGAAAGACGGGAAACCACACCCTACGTGGGAAACGGGCGCACGGCTGCCTCCGCTGGCCACGCCTCCTGCCATTGACCACGCCCCTCCCCGGAGCCCAGCCCCGCCGCGCCACCTCCAGGCCGGCAGGGGGCGCCCCGCGCAGACACGACTATCCGGAAAGAACCGAACAGCGGCGGAGGCGGCCGAGCCAGGGCTGGCGGTGCGGGCGGAGCGGGCGCGATGGCGCAGCAAGTCGAGCAGCTACGGGCGGACGGCGTGGACAAGGAGGTGCTGCGGGAGGGCACCGGGCCGCTGCCAGACTTCCGCGACGGCACCAAGGTCAGGTCTGCGGGGCGACGGGCGGGGTGGGGGGATGTGGGAAACGGAACGCAGCGGGCGAGGCGCGCATGCGCGCTTCCCCCCCCCCGGTGCGTCGCTATGGTGACGCCGCGGGCTCCTCCTGCCCGTTCAGGCCACTTTCCACTACCGGACCCTGCGGTGCGGCGATGAGGAGACGCCGGTGGACGATAGCAGGGCGCGGGGGAAGCCCATGGAGCTCATCGCCGGGAAGAAGTTCAAGCTGCCGGTGTGGGAAGCGGCGCTGCGAACCATGCGGCCCGGCGAGCGCGCACGCTTCCGCTGCGACGCCAAGGTGGGCGGGAGCAGGCCCTGCCGGGGGCGTGGCCTGTGCGAGTGGGCGGTGCCCTTATGTTGTGGGCGCGGCTCGCGGGCGCCCAGGTGCCCACCAGGCGGGGGGGTGTGAGGCTGCAGCATCCTGGTATTCTCTCCCCCGCCCTCCTCAAATTCCGGCTCCCTTCCTTTCCGCAGCACGTAGTGCTTTACCCGCTAGTGTCCAAGAGCTTGAGGAACATCGCAGCAGGGAAGGACCCGCTGGAGGGGCAGCGGCACTGCTGCAGCATCGCCCAGATGCATGAGCACTACTCCCTGGGCTACCCTGACCTCGACGAGCTCCAGAAGAACCCCCAGCCCCTCATCTTTGACATCGAGGTGCTGAAGGTGAGGTGCCAGCATGGGGAGCTCGGGGTGGAAGTGTCCAGAAAACACAGATGTGGCACATGGGATGTGGTTTAGTAGAGGCCTTGGCAGTGCAGGACTTGATGATCCTAGAGGTCTTCTCCAACTTTAACAATTCCATGATCCTGTTATCTGATTCCATGATGGGGTGCTGGCAGGTGGAGCCACCCGGCTCCTACCAGCAGGACCCATGGGCCATGACAGATGAGGAGAAGCTCCAGGCTGTGCCCCAGATCCACAAGGAAGGCAACGAGCTGTACCGGCAGGGCAAGGTGGCTGAAGCAGCTGCCAAATACTACGATGCCATCGCCTGTCTCAAGAACCTGCAGATGAAGGTGGGTCTTCCCAGATGCACACAGGCATCCCCGGGAATGCAGGGCTTGAGAACTGCCTCTTACTATTCCTGCTCTTTCTGCCACAGGAGCAGCCAGGCTCTCCAGACTGGATCGAGCTCGACCAGAAGATCACACCCTTGCTCTTAAACTACTGCCAGTGCAAGCTGCAGTGTGAGGAGTACTATGAGGTGCTGGACCACTGCTCCTCGATCCTCAATAAGTACGAGGGTAAGGAGCCACGAGCCAGCCCAGGTGGCTGTGGTGGGCAGCAGGAGACCCCCACACTCCACTGACCCCAGCTCTTTTCCCCACAGACAATGTCAAGGCCTACTTCAAGCGGGGCAAGGCCCATGCGGCCGTGTGGAATGTTGCCGAGGCACAGGCTGACTTTGCCAAAGTCCTGGCGCTCGACCCCTCGCTGCGTTCCGTGGTCTCCAAGGAGCTGCGGAGCCTGGAAGCGCGGCTGCGGGAGAAGGATGCTGAAGACAAGATCCGCTTCAAGGGTATCTTCTCCCAGTAGAGCCCATGGCTGCCAGGGAGAGCCCAGCTTTCTTGGGACAGGTTCTTTTAGATATTCCACATGTGGAATGATCATGGATGTTTATTAATGTTTAATACAGATTTTACTTATTTGAAGTCAGTGGAAATGTCCCTGGAGCTTGCCACGGCCTGGGGACACAGCCAGGCACTTAAGTGGCAGCATAAAGCATCGCAGCACACGGCTGAAGCTCTGTGCTGGGCTCTAGACTCTAGACTCATCGTCACGCCAGGGATGCATGGGTGATAAGAGCCCGCTGCTCCCTGCCAACTTTTATCACTTATTTGATGTTTTTATACTTTATGGTGGCCATGGAGGGGCGGTGCTGAGCCTCGGCCCCAGCTCCAACCTGTTCATGCCTGTTCTCCATGCCATGCCATGCCATGCCATGCCATGCCATTGTCACTTCTCCAGGCTGCTGCTATCATCCCAAACCAGTGTCTCCTCTTGTCACGTCAGTGTCAGGAATATTTTATTTACAATAACAGCTTGTTCCTGCTATCTCTATAAACCTCTGGTCATGCTATGCCAAGATAAACTCAAGTTAAACCAGTCACACCCCCTGGTCACTACAAAAATTTGCTGCTAGAGGTAGAGGGGAAGCCAAGTCGGAGAGGGGGAGGGTATCGGCATTGGCACAGCCCACACACCCCAGGCTCTTTTTCTTGTCCTAAATATCTTGTGACCCAACTGCTGTGCCCCACAGTCATCTCCCTGTGGGACATGCTGTCTCTGGAGGCTCCCCAGGGCTTTCCCAGTGGGTGAGAACCCTGCTGCCACAGGCACAGAGCAGACTCGTGGGTACTGGCGCCTTGTTGTAACATCTCTTTATTCAACACTGAAACAAAAGGGGCGGAACAGAGGAACCACTCTGGAACCCCAACCCACCCCTGCCCCGTGACACCGGATGGAAATAAATAGGTGGGGAGGTGCCACTTGCTCTGGGGCACAGCCACAGCCCCCAGTTCTGCACAGGAATAATGACCCTGGGGTGCAGACCCCACTGGGTACTGCCCAACAGCCCCAAATGACCAGAGGGGATGGGGCTGGGGGCAGCAGGGAGGAGCCAGGGTGGCTCAGCCCTGAGGGGATCACTCTGGTCCTCTGGGGGGCTCTGAACCATCTCCCAGCACCCCTTGGTCTCAGGGGACCCAGCACCCTCATCTCCTTCCTATGGTCTTGTGGCCCAGCACTGGCTCTGTCCCCAGGTGCTCCTTGCTGGGAAATCAGGGATGTGGCAGAGGGGGGACATGGCCATGCCATCCTCACTCCTCACCTTCCAGCTTGAGGCTGATGCTGCGGGGCTTTGCTCGGGACAAGCCGGGGGGTGCTGAGGGGGGCCCCCCATCCCGCTCTGCCTGGCTGGAGCCCCGAGAGCGCAAGAGCTGGCTCTGCTTCCGCAGGAAGTCGACAGGCGCCGGGCAGCCATAGGTGCCTTTGCCCAGCACAGGTCGTGGGGGGCCCTTGGGGGAGTGAGCCAGGGCCGCGGCTTCCAGCTGGGCCAGGTGGGCAACATAACCCTCGGAGAGGAACTGCAGGACACACAGACAGCCTGAGCCGGTGGCCGCGGCTGGCTGGTGGGGTCAGCCATCGTCCCCTGCATCCCCAGTCTGTCCCCAGCCCTGCCACCACCATACCTGGCACTGGTTGTGGAATTTCTTGACGGCCCGTCCCACAATGTAGATGTGTGCTGGCGCGAGTCCCAGTGAGCTGTAGACAGACACATCCTTGGTGGAGCCGTAGCCGGCGACTATGGAGATCTCTGCCTGCCCAGGGACAAGAGCATTAGGCCAGAGAACAACCCTTCCCACAGGGGCTAGGACACCCTCATGTTAAGAGGGATGGCCGGGAGCTGCCCTGAGAAGCTTCCAGCTCTGCCATGGCAGTGCAGTCCAGCTCCCAGCATCTCCACCAGGATGCAGAGGTGCACAGGATTCAGCACAGCCCACACCACCCCATCACCAGCCCTGTGTTCTGGCAGCATCCCCATCCCCACCTCGGTGCGCAGGCTCTGCAGGAAGGCAGCTTTCTGGCGCAGGGGGTCATGGGTGAGCCCATCGCAGAAGGAGACGGCGCCGTGGGGGAAGTTGTGCTGGGAGAGCCAGGCCACCACACGGTGCTTCTGCATATCAGGGCGTCCCGTCACGTAGATGATCATGTATCCCGAGTCCTGCCAGTGCCTAGGAGGGGACATGGGTGGCTGCCAGGAGCCTGTGTGGAGACAGTCCTGCTATGGGAAGCTGGTATCTGCCAATACAGCACATGTGGGTGCTGCCTCCAAAACCTCCCTGCTCCCAGGGATTTTATCAAGGAGAAGGCACAGCAGAGCTGTGGGGACCATATCCAAATTCAGGATTATTTTCCACTACAGGGCACCAGCATAGAGATGATGTGCTGGAGGCAAGGGAATGTTGGAATACCCTCTCCCTTGTCCCTGTTTTGACACCCCCCGAGTTGTGACACCATGAAAAATGGGGAGACTGACTCCCTGATTGAAGGGCACCCACCTTACAACATCCACAGCCCCCGCCCGCACTTTGGGGTCACTGCCCATGATGGAGACGCTTGCGGTGAAGGAGCCGTCAATGCTGAACACAACGGACTCGGTGCCACGGGCCACCACGGTCAGGTATGCCTCGGCGTAGCTGTGGTCCCCTCTGCAAAGGCAGAGGTGGTGGCTCAGTACCGGCCCTACTGCCAGGGCAGCAGATGCAGCTCTGCCAAAAGGGCTGGAGGAGAAACCGAGGCAACACCTCACCTGACCACCATGCGCACAGGGTAGATCCCGATGGCCAGAGCCTTGTCTGGAGGAATAGTGAAGGTCAGGCGCCCGCTGCCGCTCGTCACCTCGGTGCCATAGTACAACCACTTCCCTGACAGCGGCTGTGTCATGATGTAGATGTCCACCTGAGAGAGTGAAATAGTCTGGGCATGGGCTGGACCCACACATCCTGCTGTGTCCCCACACAAGTCCTTACAACCTCCTCCCGCCATCCCACACAGGGTCCTGTTAACCACATCCTTCCCCTACTGTGGGTGACACCAGCCCCATACCCAGTTCTGGACACCCCACCCTGTTTGAGAGATCCTGGTGGCTCCCTGAGCCCAGCAATACCTTCTCCCCAGTCAGTGTCACCACATCCAGGGGTCCATACATGAAGCGCCCGCTGAGGACCTGTGCTTTGCCCTCGCACACGATCACATCACAGGCACGGTGGTTGGCCGTCACATTCTGCAGGAACATGGGTATTCAGCAGCTCCTGAGGGAGCTCCTGAGGTGCCACTGGGACACTATTGGGCTGCGGGATTGTCCCAGAACCCACACACCCCAGGATGCCCCAGGTGGCCTCCCACTGGTCACATACCCGGATCTTCACTTGGGTTCGCTTGCGCTGCCACTTCTCCCGAGGGATGGCAGGGCTGTAGATAGAGCTCTCCTCGCTCTCCGCAGGCTGCGGCCCCTCTTTCTCCATCACCTGCCCACAGCACAGTGCCAGCTCAGCCTCCCCGGCCCTGGCTTGCTGCCCAACCCACCGTGCCCAGCATACCTGGCGCAGGATGAAGGCTACCACGTCGGAGGATTCCCAGTAGCTGGCGTGGAAGAGGTGGGGCAGGGTGATGGTGGGGAAGGCAGTCAGGGCGTCGGGGCAGTACAGAGAGTAGTCGATGCGCTTCAGGCCCCACCAGCGCTCCAGGACTGCAGGGAGAGCTGGAATGAAGCCTTTTCCAGACCTCTTCCCCTGTTGTGCGGCCTGAGGTTCCCACATGGGATGGAGTGGGTGGAGATGACACTTACTCTTGACAACCTCGCTGGTGCTGGCGGGAGTGGGGGGCTCTGCCGGCTCACTGCCCTTCCAGAAGCCCCCAAAGCCGCCAGTGGGGGTAGGGGGGGCAGCTATATCCACTTTGGGCAGGAACAGGGCAGAGTGTGTTTGCAGGGCCTCCGCTGAAGAGAGAGCTGGGTGAACACACAGAGACCCCAGGACACCCACCAACCCAGGACACTCCTCCAGTAGAACCCCAGAGCAGTAGGAAGGGCTTGCACATCCCTCTCCCCCCACCCGGCCAGGACGTGGGTGCTGTGGGTACCCTGACGTGGCCCCAGGGTGCCTGGCACCAGCCTGGTGGGAACCTGCTCACCCAACAGGGATGAGGTGCCATCACCCAGGGGGTACTTCTGGTATCGGGGCACACTGAGCGGGGGCACAGCATGGAAGGCCTTGGCCAGGAGGGGCTCCAGACGGGAGGCGCAGGGATCGGCGGCGTGGAAGAGGTTGTAGATCTGCTCACAGGCAGGACGCAGCTGAGCCACTGCAGCACAGAGTGAGGTCAGGAGTGCCTACAAGGACTGGGGGGCACCAGGAGCAAAACACCCAGGAGGGGAAAAGTAGGACACAGTAAGAGGAAAGGCTGGAGAGGGAAATTTGGGGCACCAGGGATAGGCTGAGGCTGGCACAGAGCAGGGACACTCAGCCACCCACCAACACCCACACTGCCAGGGCTGGGCATGCAACAGGCTCAAACCCAAGCAGGGCTCTCTGGAGTAGTCCTGGGGAGCTCAGGCTTTTTGACTGAGGGACTTGAGCCCTGCAGGGAGGGTCAGGGTCTGGCACCGCAGCAGGCGGGGATCCTCACCATCCAGAGCAGGCATGACGGTCTTGCGCAGCGCGAGCACCAGCCCCAGTGGGGAACCGAAGAGGAAGAAGCCGGATACCTTAAATTCGAGGCGGGTGCTGGGACTCTCTGCCCCATCCAGTGCCACAGTGCTGCTCCGGGGTGCCTCTGCCTCCAGCAGAGCCTCGCTGGCCTGCAGGCTGGGACAGCAGAGACAGTGGGCATGGGGAGGGATGGCAACATCGCGCTCCCAGCGTCCTGAAGGCAAAGCTGTGCCTGGTGTGGCCCCACTATCCCAAATGAGCTCCAGCAAGATCCCCCCAGGGCAGGTAGCCTCCATGAAACGCTCCTTTGCAGCCTGGAGCAGATGGGAATTGCACTCTTTCCATAAAGCACAAGATAGCCAACCATCCCCCTTGAACTCACCTGCACATGGAGCTGTGCTGCTGGCTGTCCCCCTGTGTCCCTGGGGGCTCAGGGCTGGCCTGGCCCAATACCGGCGCTCCCTCTGTCCCATCAGCCAGTGGGTCTGGGCCGCCGCACTGCTCTGGGGAGATGGGCTCTGTGCTCTGCAGGGAGAGGCAGCAAACACCCAGACTCCATGTAGCCCCCAGTACATCCCCAAACCCTCCACAGGGGGTTTTGGGATGCAAGGCACTCACCAGGCTGCCACGGCGGCTGCTGCTCCGACTGCCCCCTGAGCCCACCCGGCTCTGGCACAGGGCATCAAATCCTAGGATGCCGCCCATGCAGTCCCCCAGCAGCACAACCTGCCGAGACCACAGATCCACATGGAGGGTGACACCCCCAAACCCTCCATGCAGGGTCACAGCTGGACCCCAGAGCCAAGTTTCCCCCCAAATTCCACCTCACCTGGCCACAGAAGCCAGTGCCCTCTCCAGAGTGCAGGAAGGCTGCATAGGCCTGGTTGGCACGGGTGATGACGGTGCCCACAGCGTGCTGGTAGGTGCCTGAGGAGGTGGCCAGCAGCGGGAGCGCTGCCAGTGGGATGTGATCCTGGCTGCTGGACAGGCTGTCCCTGTCATGGCTGTAGGGACTGAGCCTGAGGGGGACACAGCAAGGGATGAACAGGTCCTTATGTCCTCATCCCACTGCATGGTAGCGGTTCACCCCAAGATACCGCACCAGGAGTAATCCCCATCCCGTTTCCTCCCACCACAAGACACTTGCTCACCCGAGATGCTGTATCCAGAGCTGTTCCCATCCCATGCTATTCCATGCTGCCCTGATGTCCCCATGCTTTCTCAGCCCAGGATGCTGCACGAGGAGTTAGCTCCATCCCATCCCATCCCATCCCATCCCATCCCATCCCATCCCATCCCATCCCATCCCATCCCATCCCACCTGCATGCCCTGGGATACCACACAAGGCATTATATGTATCCCATCCCATCTCACCATAGCCTCAAGATGCTGCACCAGGAGTTAACCCCCATCCCCTCCCCAGTCCTTAATGTCCCACCAGAAGTGAAGTGCCCTCTCTAAGGATACCAGCTCCCCGGCCCCCTGCTTTCCCAGTGGGAATCCATACTTGGAGACAAGGGCGTAGGCTGCAGCACAGATGGGTGGGCAGGGCACCAGGCGCAGGGCCACATGTCCCAGTGCCTCAGGAAAGTGGACACGGGTGACAGCATCAAAGGTGGCCGCCAGTGTCTGCACATCCGCCTGCTTGGAGCCCGGCTCGCCTGCTCCCTGATCCAGGATGTTCCCGCTGTGGAGGATGAGGAAGAGCGCGTGGATCCGGCACATCTGCTCTGTGCTCTCTTCCGCACCACCCTGCAGGAAGGAAGAGCAGTCAAGTCGGGGGGGCACGGCAGGAGGGCACGGCCCGAGGGAGGGGACACACACCTCAGGGAAGCTGGATGTTCCCAGTCCTTCACCATCCCCCTTGGTGACGCTGGCTCCATCCCCTGCGAGCACACAGCCCTGGTGAGGAAGCTGGGGTCTCCAGGTGGGAATCAGGCCCCTTCCAGGACACCCATCCCAGGACTTGAGGCCAGAGCATCCCCAGCACTCACCTAGTGCCTCGTCCAGCTCTGCTGGATGCTCCAGAGTGTCCAAGAAGTCGTTGGAGCTCCACTTGGTCATCTCCTTGGCAAAGACCTCATCGCTGTCAGACAGATCCTCTGCAGAGGCAGGAGGGAAGCATGGGTTGGGGGACATCCCTGTGCCTGCAGCCTCATCCTCACATGCCCTTGCCCCCACCCAGCCTGTTCCAAGATGGTGCCAGTACCGTGGGCATCGAAAAATTCCTCTTCAGAGCTGTTCTCCGAGTCCCGGGCAATGTTCTGCATCCGCCACTCTGACAGGCTCTGAGGAGACACGCCCCCTGCCACCCGTGGGGGTCAGCACTCACAGCCCCCCACAGAGAGACCCTGCTCCTGTCCCACAGCTCCCCCTTGGTCCTGGACCCAGACCCCCAGGGAGATCTGGGACCATCCCTGGGTTACCCAGAGTCCCTCCTCGGGAGATCCCTGACCATCCCTCGTTCACCTAGAGTCCCTCCCTGGGAGATCCCTGACCATCTCTGGGTCACCCAGGGTCCCTTCAAGAAACCTGGGACCAGACTTGGGACACCCAGAGCCCCAGCCCAGGAGACCCAAGCCAAGCAAAACAGACCCGACACATCTCCTGTGGAGTGCCTCAGCATTCAGGGCATAACCACACCAGACTTGGTCTCTCACCTCCATGCTGGGAAGAGTAGGAAGACCGGGAAGAAGTGGACCACTGCTTGGCAAAGGTATCATCGGAGGGGGTATCGGTCCCTGCCTGCAGCTCGGCCTCCTCCTGCCCGCCAGGACCATCTGGCTCCGGCTGCCCCTCAGGGCTGATTCCAGCTGTGGGTGGCTCTTCACCCTCGCCACACTTGGCCATCTTCTGTGCCAGCATTCGCGCCGTCTCCTCCTCCAGCTGCCGGATATCCTCCATCGTCAGGTCCGTCCACTCATCCTGCCAGCACCAGGCTTGGCGGTGGGCACGCAGCATCACCTTCCTCAAACCTGGAGGAAGAAGGGGGGAAGTGAGTCCATTGTGATCCCACGGCTCCCAAAGGATCCTCCAGCAACCCACGGGTCCAAACTAACCCACGTCATGGATGAACTGCTCGATCTTGGACTGCATCCCCCAGTATCGGAACTCCACCTTGCAGAGCTTGTAGGCGCACATAAGGGGCCCACTGGTCACTGCTGCCTCCAGCCAGTCATCCCCCAGCGGCCCCCGGCCCGTCTTGGATGAATGATAGAGTTTGGGATCCTCCTCCGGCTTGTATTCCCCGGGGGAGATAGGATCACGCACAATGTCAATGGTGTCTGTGGGGGGAACAGTGCTTGTCACCCCGCAGCGCTTGGCAAGGGGGCACAGGTAGGAAAACAAGGAAAAAGGGACAAAAATCAGGTCAAATTGTTCCCACAAGCCATGCACCCAACACAGCTGGCAGCAAACACTCTCTGTCCTAGAATTTTAAAATCTTGGAGTTCTGGAATCATAGAATCCTGGAATGGTTTTGGTTGGAAGCGACCTTATGGATCATCTCACTCCACACCCTGCCATGGGCAGGGACACCTTCCACTATCCCAGACTGCTCCAAGCCCCATCCACCCTGGCCTTGGACACTTCCAGGGATGGAGCATCCACAGTTTCTCTGGGCAACCTGTGTCAGGGCCTCACAGGGAAGAATTTCCTAATAGAACATACAAAATCCCACAGCTGGAACATCACAGACACCCTTGGTGCAGCCAAAGATATCCCTATCCCTGCGTGGGATCCCAATCTGGCACCCCAGGGAAGGAGGGGCTGGGAGCCTGAGGGGAGCCGGGGCTGATACACATTAGCCGGCAGATCTGGCAGCTGCAGAGTGATCCTGGCCACCCTGGGGGATGTGGGGGCTGAGGACGGGGACAGCGCATGGGGCAGCTCGGCACAGTTCCCAGCTTCCCCCCAAAAAAGCCCGAGGGTCCCCCAAAAACAGGGCACAGCAAAACCACCACGTGACACAGGAGCCTCTGGAGAGCCAGGGGGGAGAGCAATGAACCCCATCCCCAAACAAAGGTGACCTCTCCTGAAATGAGGGTGAGCTCCCCACAAATGAGAACGACCTCCAAGACCAGAGAGAGGCTCCTGAAGGACATCCAGGAAACACAATCCAACAGTCGTTCGAGCTCAGTCTAGCATAAAATCTCCTAGAATTTGGCTTTTCCAGCCCTGTCTCCGGGTCATGGTCTGGGGGATCCCAGGGCACCCCACTGGCTCCCAGTACCGTCACACAGCACTGTACCCATTCCCAGGCTGTGCCAAGCCCTGCATTTATTTGCCCCCCTTGATGTCCCCAAGGTGCTGTCAGCCTCTCTTCCTCCAGCTTGGGCAGAAAAAAGGGGGAAAAAGAAAACTAGAGATGCCCTGAAACCACAAAAATGATGCAATGCACAGCATGATGCCAAGCATCTTGGAAACCAGCAGCTAAGAGCTGGGATAGGACCTGCTGTCCCCAAGCAGCTACTGGCAGAGTCATTCCCATCACAATCCAACTCCCTTTGCTTTTGCCACTCGGAGAAGGCTGCCAAGGAAGCAGTTACCCCTGCGGATCACCCAGACCATGTTTTTCCATTGCCCTTTGAAACGTGAGAAGGGTTTAAATCTGTCAGTGCTACAGGACACCAGGGCAGAGAAAATCCCAGTGGATCTACACTGGGGCTAGTCCCACTTCAACCCTGCTCCCTGTGGAAGGCAGCAGCCTCTGGAGATGCTGAGTGCCCTGTGGAATGACCACAGGACAGGCACTAGAGTGGAAAACAAGGCAGTGGGCACGGGGCCATGCCCTGATGCCATCTGCTTGGCGCTGGTTGCTTCCCAGGGGCAGCAGGGGCAGAATTTCTGTCCCCAGGTCCAAGCCATTGGTATCCCGGCCGGACATCCCCAGTGCCGCAAGAGCCGGGGAGAGAAATAGGTCAGATGAATCATTTCCTCCAAGTGCCTATTTTAGGCCTCCATTTTAAGAGGCAGCACGTCACACTCCACACTCTGGCGCCTGAACTGACCATGTCCACACCAGCGGGAATGGGAACCCAGCAAAGAGGGAAAAATCCCACCCCAAGCTCCCAGTTCTGCCCACCAGTCCCCCCAGAAAGGAGACAGAGAGTGATCTGGAGCAAAGACCTGTGGAGAAGCCAAACAGGGCAGGGAGTAGGAAAATTGGGACATGCTTTTCCAGCTCTCCCTGCTCTAGCTGATCCAAAACACCTCACAGGACCCAGGTGTGGGGTCCTATGTACACCAGGAGAGACTGAGAAGGCAAATCCATGCCAGAACAAGGCTGGGACATGGAAGGAGAGGGGAGCAGGCTGGCACTAGGACGGAGAAGCTGCAAACAGAAATAGAGGCAAGGGAAGAGCAAGAGGACAAAACTGTCCCTGAAAATATCTCTAATGTGGAACTTAATTCAGCAGTGCTGAAAGGGAGTGGGCAGGGAGCTCAGAGCAGGAAGCCTGGGGCAGGAAGCTCAGGATCCAGGGAGCTCTTCCCTTCCAGCATCCCTGAAACACAAGGACCAGCAAGGAGAGTGAAGTTGAGCCCCTAAGGCCCCATCACAACCACATTCCCATCCCAGAAGCACTATGTGGGAATCCCAACAGCCACAGTGTCCTGACCAGCTTCCCATGCCAGCCACACCCACCCAAAATCCTCTGCCTCTTCTCCACTGCACTCAGGTTGAAGATGTTGGTCTGCTGCCCTGCATCCGGGCGGTAGTACGTCTCAATCTCAATGGAAAACTTCTCCACGAAGGGACACGTATACCTGGAGGGGCACAGGACTGAGCTTGGGGACATGGCCAGTCCTGCAGCCCCATCCCCCGCCGCCTCCCAGCTCCCACCTGGTGCGTGTGTAGGGATAAGCATTCCAGGACTCCTCCTCCACCTGGAGCGCAGCTTTGGGGAGCAGCGCCCGGAACCAGCTGGGGATATGGGAGCCGACATGGTAGATCTTGTGGGTGTACTGGCCGCTGCCCCCGGGGCCATCACTGTAGGGTCGGTTGGCCAGGATCTCCACGCCGCTGCCCTCACCACTGGACTCCTCCCGACTCTTCTTCTGCACAGAGACAACGGCTCAGTGCGGCCCTCCAAGCCCCAGGACCCTCATGGGTGCCCAGGGTCCCCGTAACTCCTGTCCCCATGTGCTGGCATCCTCCAGCCCCACGCCTGCTCACAGGACCGCCCACTTGGTTCGGTGGTCCCAAACCCACCTGAAGTCTCAGTGACACCCCTGCAACCTGCCAATCCCTTGGGACGAGCCTCAGGTCCCCCCATGCCCCTCCAGGCTCCACGCTCAGCCCTACAGCTCCCCAGCTCCTCACACTCAGCCCCACACCCCCTCTTACAACCTCCAGCACCCCATGCCCAGCCTCAGAGTTCCCTGCGTAACCCCAGGCTTAGCCTCTGCACCCTTCATGCTCCCCCACAGCCCACTACACACCCCAGGCTACAATCTCCAGTTTCTCCCAGCCCCCTGCACCCCCTCAGTCACAGTCCCCAGATCCCTGCACCCCTCCAGTCCCCCATGCCCAGCCCTGCAGCCCTGTGCACCTGCGCAGCCTTGGCCCTTGGACCCCACACCCCTCAGGCTCAGCCCCACAAACCCCAGACCCGTGCAGACCCTGGGCTCATCCCCCAGACCCCTGCAATCCCCCAGCCCCCCCACTCAGCCCCACAGCTCCCCCAAGCCCTCACACTCAGCCCCGCATCCCCACCTGGATCATGTACAGCTGGGCCACCTGGTACTCCTCCAGGCTCATGGGCAGAAGGATGTGGTACTCCTTGATCAGCATGGCGGCGGCGGGGCGCAGCGGGGGCAGCTCCTGAGGGGGCTTCCGTTACACCGGACCGGGCCGGCTTCGGGACAGCTCGGGCCGGTTCGGCACCCCTTCAGAACAGCTCGGGGCACACTCAGCTCAGTCCGGTACCGCTTGGTCCGGGTTCGACCCGTGTCGGAGCCGCTCCGCCCCCGGGTTCGGCTGAGTCCGGTACCGCTCGACTCCGGGTTCGGTTCAGTCCGGTACCGCTCGGCTGTGCTCTGACCCGGGTTCGACCGGGCTCGGCACCACGCTCGGCTGAGTCCGGTACCGCCCGGCACCGCTCGGCCCCAGGTTCGGCCCGGCTCGGAAAAGATCGGCCCCAGGTTCGGCGGAGTCCGGTACCGCTCGGCTCCCGGTTCGGTTCAGTCTGGTATCGCTCGGCCACCCTCGGCCCAGGGTTCGGCCTGGCTCGGTCCCACGTTCAGCTCAGTCCGGTACCGCTGGGCCCCCCTCGGCCCCGGGTTCGGCCCGGCTCGGCCCCACTCGGCTCGGCTCTGTTGCCATGGCAACGCGGCCCCCTCCACTTCCCCCC